>PVKA01016243.1:0-29481 GCA_004027165.1 Ctenomys sociabilis | reverse complement strand
CCCTTCACTGTTGGCCTCACTGTTTTTTTCCAATAAGCTAAATGCCCACCAAACTCTCAGCTTCTGGTTTCTCATGAAGTCACCAAGACCTCAGATGTGAGTCTCCCTGCCTCACTAGTCTCTGCTAACTAGTGAATGGGGAAGCAGCACACAGCGTTGAAGGGTGCTGTAACACAGTGGCAAGGAGGGAGAGCTGGGGACCTTGTCCTTGGATTTGCATCAAGGGTCTGTCACTTCCCAGCTGTGTGACCCTGGAAAGTCCTCTGTGAACCTTAGGGGCACTTGGTGAAAGGAGGCTACTACTGCTGGCACAAGTGTCTGCCTCACAGAGACTCTGGGGTGGCACAGGGGGGCCCTCAGGCCTGATCTCTGCCATGGTCCCTGGACACCCATACTGTGCAGACCTTTCATTTCTATTCCAGAGACCCAGCGTCCCATGCAGGTAGTTACTACATGACCCAGTGTGAGACCAGACTCTGGGGAGCCCGCAGTTCCTATCAGCCTTAAAAACATCTCAGGTCACCAGGAATTCTGAAAAAAGATGCTTTCCAGGACTTGCTTCTCTTTGTCAGGATTGTTTTCTGATCTGCAACACCGACTCCCCTGACATCTGTCGGCTTTCTTTTGCCTCCATCACACATGACCTGACACAGAGCTTAAAAGACGACTTCTTTAGGGCCACGTGTGCTTCGCTCCAGTCACCCTCTGATTTCCAGAAAGCGGTCACTGATGGAACAAGAGGACATTCATGACGTTTGCAAGGTCTTTGTGCTTAAGGCTTCTGAAGACAGCAGGGCCGCTCCTGCACTGGCTTTGTGTGTGTGTTTCATTTACAGTAATTTGATTTTCTTTTACTTAAAACACTGTCCTATTTTACAGAATGCTCCTCCTCTACCTAGTACAGCCTATGAATTTTGCAGGGAAGGTTTAGAAACTGGAGTAGTTGCCACCTCGGGCTGTGGGTGTGTGTCTGGCCTGCCTGCCCATCTTATTGGTAATCAGGTTTCCACCCAGTGCTGTGAAGTTGGCTGCCTTTGTGTTGGAACACAGGAGGTGTTGAGACAAGGACAAAGTTTTGTCTGTTCTTATTTTGTAGAAAGCCTCCTTCTTGGAAGCGATTCTTTTATTTACAAATCTATTGTGTGTAAGAAATGGATCATCTGAGACCGGTTGTGGTGGTGCACCCCTGTAATCCCAAGCACTGGGGAGGCTGAAAACAGGAGGATCACTACAAGTCTGAGCTGCATAGGGAGACTCTGTACCAAATACACAGAAGCAGGTCATTTGGCATAAGTCAAGATATTGTATGCTGCAGGCCTTTTTAGGCAATAGAGTGTCAAGGCAGCAGATCTACACGGCAGTTTTTTCAAGAACAGTTGATCTTGGACACAGTGCCCATACCTGTAATCCCAGCTGCTTGAGAGGCTTAGACAGAAGGATCCCATGTTTGAAGTCACCTTGTGTGATTTGCTGATGCTTTTTCCCTAAATAAATAAATAAATAAATAAATAAACAGGCCCGCAGGCAGAGCTCAGTAGTGGAACCCTTGCTTAGTATGCAGGAGGCCCTGGGTTCCATCCCCTGCACTGAAAAACAAAAACAAAAAGAAGAAAGTTGTTTGCCGAGGGCCATGACCTCCCATCTCCCTGAAAATACAGGCAAGGAGCTCCCCACTCCATAATTACCTAAGTTAAATATGGGGACAGAACCCACAACCCACGTTTTTTCCACCTTCTGGTCTGGGGAGGGTCCTGGCTGCAGAGCAGGCAGAGCACCCTGATCAGAGAAGCTGCTCAGACTCCTGAGGACTGGGGTTCAGGGTGAGGGTGTGGTGACCTGTGGGGTGCTTTGCCTTGTCTCCTGTGTTGTCCTGTGCACAGGGCAGCTGGTGTCCACAGCATGGTCATTTTACTAGCACCAGCCTCTGTTGCTCAGGACCTGCAAGCAGGATTTCCCACATGACATGGTGGGTGCTGACCAGTGGGGCACTTATCATCATGGAGTTTGGGCCCTACAGGGAGCTGGTTATTATTTTACTTTGATTATTGGTGGCCTGCCATCCTGGACCCAGGTGAGGGTTTCGAAGAGACCATTACCCCTTCATGGGTTTCCTCTGATTCCTCATCCTTACTCTTTCCAGGACACCGTGTAGTGGAGACATCATCCCTCAGTGATGCTAGGGAAGCCCAGATCCCAGTCTTGGCCACCACCAATAGCTTCATAAGCAGGCCCCTTTTCCTTCTGCTGACACTCAGAGACTTTGCAACCTCTTCCATTCTTTTCAACTCAAGCTGTATTTTCTGATAAAGGCCCAAAAGTTGGATTGACAGAATGCTTCTCCCTCCAAGTACTAGAGCGGATATGATCACATAAAGCTTCAGAGGAAAGGTACCTTATGCTTATGCACCGACTCAGTTACTTTTCTTTTGCTGTCAAAATACCCGACACCCAGAATTAAGGAAGCAAAAACTAAAGGGTTATTTAGCTCATAGTTTGTGAAGGTTTCAGTCCAGACTCTGCTACTCCAAGGCAGAGTGGCACATGGCAGAGAGCAGCAGGTCATAGTGGAGGAAAATAAAAAAAACAGAGAAAAAAAAGGAGGAGTAGAGGCAGAAAGCAAGCCTCTCTCCCCCCTTGTATTGAATTCAGGCTATCTGTTTGGGGGTGGGTGTAGCACTCACAGCCATAGTTCTAGCATTGGATCATGAATCAATCACAAACTCTGGAAGCCCACTTCCTGTGCAGTGCATGTCTCCCTAAGCCGCAGGCCAATAGTCTTTTCTTCTTTTAATTTTTATTAGTCCTTGTCTGCCATACATGATGATTGCATTCCTGTGGGGAGTTGGTGCAGGTAGCTACCTCTTAATCTTTCCTATATCCTCTTCTCTTCTTTTCTTTCCTACCTCTTTCCACCCCTTGTTCCTCTTTCCTTTTGCGAAAGACTTACATCTTGTTTCCTATTATCTGTCTTTTATTTTTCTCTTTAGTTTGCTTACACTTTGGGTTGCTCATATAAGAGAAACTATGCAATTTACAAACACAACACACACTGAATCTTACTTAAAGACACAATCTCACCATACAGTTCCTCCTGCTTCTGGTCAACCTGGCAAAATAAAAATGCAAGGGGTAGGCATCACCAGTGACAGCAACTGGAAAAGCCCAGATAATGAGAAACAGGGAGATAGCTTTTTTTTTTTTTTTGCAAAAGGGAAATAGAATAAGAGATGGAGGGGAGGGAGAAAGAAGGAGAAGAAGATGTAAAAAGAACTGACATAAGATGTACTAGGTACGTGTACCAACTCCCCATGAGGAATGAATGGAATGGTGGAAGAACTAGCTCTGCAGCATGAGAGCTGTGATACGAGGATGAGAGCTGTTTAGCTGATTACAGTCGTCTGGGCACAGGGACTGGCATGAGAATATAGCAGTGTGATGGCCGTCATTGGCAGAGGTGATAGTCGGGTCTCTTTGTGGTTGGCATAGACCCCTGGCTGTTACCTTCATCTTTTCCGTGAAGTTATACTCAATCAGAAGCAGTCTGCCATCCAGCTTCCTTGTGACAGTGATCTGTGTTCAGCCAGTGGTGACTGTGGTGGAGGAGGGACCCTGGGGAGGTTGTCCTTCCTTTTGACACAGTGACCCTTTCGTGGTGGATCTATTTTGGTAGCGTGTGCTTCAACTCACTGAGCTAAAGTAATACAGTGCTGGGTTTAATGCAAGAGATAAGAGACCATAATAATCCTTACTGCACCTGACAGTTCCTTCTTTCTTTATGTTTTTTTTTTAGCGACAGGGAACTGGGGCAACCAATGGAAAAGACAAGACATCAGGAGAAAATGGTAAGAGGAATGGAGCAGTCCAGCTCTCCCCTCCTGGTCCTTCTGCAGCCTTGGGTGCACAGTGGGTGTGGCTCAGGCCTCCCACCCAAGTCAGCTTGCTATTTGTGTCTGTGCTTCTACAGAGTGGATTTAGCAATTCACAGCAAGCACTGAGGTCTGGCTTCCAGAAGAAAACAGAACTTGCTAAATGCGGTGATAAGAGCGGTTTCCCTCCCTAAAGAGGACTCCCTTTTTGGGCAACATGGTAATTACAATGCAAATGCAGTTCTCTGCTTTCTTCATTAGGGTTGGTGAGAACCTGTCCAAGTTGTTGTGAGGATAAAATGAGATAAGTGCTTTGAAAACTGTGAAATGCTCGACTCTGGGAGGGAGGCTTGGAAACTTGCTTCACCCCCTACACTGCCCACTGTGGTGCTGGGTCCAGGGTGGTGCTGAGCCAGCCTGTGCTCCCTTCAGTAACTCTAGCAAATACAAATGAGAGCCATGTGGGGCGCATGTGCACTCTGTCTCTGCAGGCTCTGTTGAGGCCTTAAATTGCTGGGATGTACTTATATTTTTAATTTTTCCAGTAGTAGTTGCAATTCAACCAAGCACTGAGCTTTACCCCCTCCCAGAAACTGGCCTTGAGCTTTTGATCTTTCTGCCTCAGCCTCCAAGTAGATCATGCTAGTTTTGAGCGTTGAGAATCTGGAAAATAGTGTCGGGGAGCTGGAGGTGGGCAGCAGCCAGAGGCACAGGGATCACGTGGAAAGAAGTCCCTGTTTTAACCTAGGTCTCCAGCTGGAGCAGGGGTGTTGGAGGATGCATGGAATTGTGCAAGCTCCCCATGGACACAGAGGGCCACGATGTGGCCTGGTGGGCTAGATTCCCACTCTCCTTCCTTTTTGCACATTCCAGAGCAATATCCTCTTTTGTAGAGAATGATTCTTGCCTCCCAATTGGATGAGACTCATGCTGACATCCACTAATCAAATTTTGAGCCACACCAATCTGTAAAAATTCCCTGGGGCTCAGGGGTGGTAGTGCACACCTGTAATCCTAGCACTCAAAAGGCTGTGGCAGGAGAAGCAAAGTGAGTCCAAAGCTAGTGGGGGCTATGTGCTGAGTTCTAGGCTGGTCTAGGTACACAGTGAGACTTTGTCTCAAAAAAAAATTCCCTAGGGACTGAAAACACTTTGGATTCTCAAGAGCAGTCCTTTTTGTCATCCTCACACTCCTGGCCAGGGTCAGTTTGGTGACCTCTTGGGTATAGGGACCACTGTGTCACTAGGTAGAAAATGTCATGATCGAGTTGGGGGGTGGAGTGGAGGACATTTTGCCTGCCAGAAGGGGAAGGGTTTGCTGTGGGCTGTAGGGGAGCACTTGAATGTGGAGTGCCAAGGGCCCGCTGACCCTCCAGTTTCCTACACCCACACTCACCTGTCAACTGGAGCTCACACCCTTCGACCCTCATAAGCTCACAGTTGTGGAGAGTCAAAATCCAGACTCCTCAGAGCCCCTCTGCTCTGCTGGCTCTCACAACTTCTTTGGATCTTCAAAACTCCTGAAGAACTCAGAGAGCTTTGTTGAACTTTGTAGAACTTTGATTCTGTCTATCCAAGGTTCCCACATTAGAAATTAACAGTGGAGAAATCATAAACAAGGTTTACTTATTATTTTACTAAAAAGTAATAAACCTTCTACAGGCTAATCTGAGCAACAATTTTTCTTTATGAAAAGTAATTATATTTCCAAAACAGAAACTTATTTAGTGAAGAGACCAGCCATGGCTTATATTCATACACTTTTCCTCAGTGTCTGGGTTAGTGAACAGTAACTGGAGTCTGTCTGTTGTGACATCCTGTGGTGGAAGTCCCTAAAACATTGTGCTCTTGTGAGAGGGTAAGATTTTAAGAAGAAAATGATGTTTTAAGATCAACAAAGATTTTGACTGTGTGGGCTCTCCCTAGGGTTCCTGGCCCACACTTTGAGAACTATTACATTGCCAGGCGTTGTCCCAGCATGGCTGGAGTCTAGAGAAGGTGCTTGGCACAAGCTGAGCCAGAAGCAGGCCTGTAGCTCCCACACCTCTGCGTGCCAGCTGGCTCTGGGGGTGCATGGCTGCATCCAGGGCTTGCCCCAAAGGGCGCTGTCAGCTTGATTCCCAGCCTGCCACTTCCTGCTGTTCAAGAGCAGGACTCTGCCACACCTGAAGACCTGTTCAACTGGTAGAGACTGAACGAGTCTCTTCTGGAGGTTTAAAAATTAATAGAATGGAAAAATTCAAGATGCTATGAACAAAACTTTTCATTACATAATTCTAGATATTAAAATATATTTGCCTTTGAGTGGTGAAAGGGATTATTTGATAATTATAGGATAATGGCACTGTATAAATCAAAATTATTATTAACATGCAGTTCCCTAATTTCAGGTAAAACTGCTTATACATGGTATATGCACATGATACATTATTATAAGTATTTTTTAGAGACTTTTGCTTCTTAAAAGGAGCACTGATATCTCAGGCTTCCACAGAGAGCAAATTGGTCAAGCAATGGCCGTGACTCATCCACATGGCTGACATTGACAAAGGATCTATAAAGTGCGGTACAGGGTTACAGGATAAACCCTAGGGGTACCTGACTGACCTTATCTGATACAAAAGTTACATTTCTTGTTATATAGGTCTTGCTTTAACTTGGTCTTAACCATCCAGCAGAAAAGTATAAAAATGGAGGTATATAAAGTAAAGTCATATTAATATAATGAGCTGTGAATGGCTCAAGTCAACAACTTCTGTGGATAACCCGCTTCTATTGTGGACTGCTGGTCTGTATTGGATTGTTTTATTAAAAAATATATATAAATATTAGCTATCCCTGTTTTGAAAATCTGTAACATATGTGTTGTTGTATGTTACCCTGATTATGTCATTTTTTCTATTTGATTTTGCTTCTATTTTTCACTCTTCAAGTTAAAATATAAATAAATAAATAAAAGAGCACTGATAAAAGCCAGCAGTAGCCAAATACAAATTGGGTAAAGCCTTCTAGAAATAGCATAGAAGATATTTTTCATAGAGACTCTTAAGTTGCTTAATTTCTCATTTTTAGACTCCTGGATCTTAGGATTTCAGTTTTCACTTAACATTGCATTCTATTGAAATTCAAATTGTTTTACTCTGTCACATAGGTACCTAGGGAAATCTATTATGTTAATGTATGTTTCTTATAATAGCAAATGCAATTGCCTCCCTGCATCAGAGGAGCAAGGACCCCAGGGACAGCCGTGTGCAGTGTGAGGCATCCGGGGTTAGGAGATTAGGGCAGGAGCTGCTGTACCCTACAGTGAGCATCTCTGAAGTCCCTTGGCTGCCTGCGAATCAGGATGCTATTATCCAAATGCTATGACTTGATTTGAGGTTTCTATTTAACATTTAAAGCAGCGAGGATGGTGGGAGTGAGTGATAGGGGCTTTGAAATGATTTGTATCTATTAAGATCTCAGTGAGGGCCAGCAAAACTTTAAAGGGAGCTTGTATGGAGGTTTTGCTGGAACTTTGCTTCGTGACTGACATATAGCTTCTGTGGTCTTGGTGTTGTCGTCCTCGTGACACTTGCTGATGGGAGATACGACACAGATCCCCTGTGTGCTACCCACAGGGCCTGGAAACCCTCCTCAACCTGCCAAGGTGCCAACTTCTGAATCCACAGCCCAACCACTCCAGTTGTTCTTTTTTTTTTTTCAGAACTGGGGTTCGAACTCAGGCCCTTGTGCTTGCCAGGGCGGCACTTATTCCACCGAGCCATCTCCCCGGCCCCACTCCAGTTGTTCTTATAACTCTAGATTTTATGGAATCACCTGCTAAAGAAGATAACTTTTCAAGAAATATTAAGCTTAAAGATTTTTTTGGGGGTGCTGGGGAGATGGGTCAGTGGAATAAGCACTTCCCTGGCAAGTGTAAGGGCTTGAGTTCAATCCCTGGTTCTGCAAAAAAATAAAAAACATTTGTTTTAAAATTTAGACTATAAATTTGTTAGAGCCTTTATGGTTCAGATGTATTCATTGCTCTGTGACTAGCACATTCATTATTTGCTTAGTCTGGCCCAGGGTTCATTTGTTTCTCCACATAACTTTCTTTTCTTTTCTTTCTTACTTTTTTTTACACTGAGTATTTATTGTGAGTAAGTCATGATTCAGGGTCCCAGAGTAGGACCATCACGTGTCCAGGTCACCCTTTACTATCGGGAGATGAACAGAGGACAGAGAAACAGGTGGAACCAGTTCAGAACTTCCCAGGGAACATGCCTTCAGCTCGGTGGTCGTCCCAGGATGTGACCCAGGATATGGGGCAGGGCAACTTGTATGCTCACAGGTACCACTCGCAGACAGAGCTATCTCCCTTTTCTCAGTCATTGCCTTCTGGCAGCGGTGAGAGTCCAGGTAGTTCTGCCAACAGTTCCTGGTCTGGCTCTCGCTGGGGAAGTGGCTGTCAAAAGGGGCAGTCTTGTGGCTCTTGATTCTGCTCTTGATGTCTTCTGCCCCGGTGCTCACCTCCCAAATATGCCCCTGAGACTGGGGAGATGGCTCAGTGGAATAAGTGCTTTCCTGACAAGTGTAATGGTCTGAGTTCAATACCCAGTTCCGTCAAAAAAAAAAAAAAAAAAGAAGTCACCTGCTTGCTCTATGACTTACTTCCCTATAGGGGTCATGGAAATGGCTCCGTGGAATAAGGGCTTCCCTGGCAAGCACAAGGGCCTGAGTTCAATTCCCGATTCTGCATAAAAAAAAAAAGATTTAAGATGACCAAATATGCCCCTGAAGCGGTAAGCAGCTCAATGTGACATAACTTTCTATTTGAATGAAATAATAGTTCGTAGCCCCAGGGTCACATCCCTTTATCCAGCCTAGGTAGCTAAATTAAATTCAAACATGTTTATAAATACACAGCTTCATGGATCTAGATTATTTATTACTATTTGGCTACAACCAAGAGATTTGTTTTTCTTGCAAGACAACTTTTTTTTTTTTGTATGCTTTTCTGTGTATCTTGGTAGTGGACATCCAGAAAGACCCTAAAGTAAAAGTTCATTGTAGAAGTACAGAAATACTGGAAGGAGAGCTGGAGCTGGGGGATTTCCGAAGCAATAGGGAGACTTACTGTGTCTCTTGGGGAAGGCTGCGGGGCTAGCTAAGCTGGACTCAGCTTCTGACACAGGTGTGAGCTTCTTCAGACGTGAGGGGCCATGGTGCATTTGTTCGCAAAGGGCCTGCTTTGGGGTGTGCAGTCGGGGGACACACCTGATTCCACAGGAGGATGCTTGTGTCGAGGCTGAGGCTCAGGGCCTCACAGGGAAGCACTCAAGTCACCGTGGTTCCCCTGCCACTGGGGTTTCCTTGCCGTGTGTGAGTGACACCTGCAGCTCAGGTGCCAGGCCTGGATGGGCATGCTCTCTGTCTGTCCCAGGAGTTGTGGCTCCGGAAGCCCCCAGCATACGGGACAATGTGCCAGGAGCTTGTGGTGATTGTTCTGCCTCGATGGGATTCTAGGTTGCTAGCGATGGATAGCTTCAGCTGTTATGCTCCATTTTCTCTCCTCCCCATGTTGAATAAAACCCAAACCCTGGGAGTTAAAGTTATTTTACCTTTGGAGTTGGAGGGAGCACACTCACAGGCACACACTGAGTGCTTTTCTTACTTCTCGGTCAACTAGGTGGAGAGACTGACTGCAAAGGGCCTGCGTTCATAGACTGATACATACACTACCATTTATCTCTGTGAGTGTTTTCAAATAAGAAACAGCATCCAGATATGAATTCCTGGAGCACTCTCCTCGCTGCCTTTTCACTTCACATAACCCAGAGGACACCGAGAACCTGTCCTTGGCACTCTCTGCGCAGGAGCTTGCAGGAGCTCCACACTGGCTCGGGCTGGCTGTGCTGGGCTGCATGGTGTGGACTGAGGCCTGCCCGTGAGGCTGGTCACCAGTGCGGAGGGGGCAGGAACCCATGCTGGATCCAGGAATGAGGCACGGAGGGCTCACTATCATGGCCAGCAAGGAGGGGTTGGGCCTGATGGTGCTGCCGGGAGGGCCTTGCTGCTGGGCATAGGGTGGCAGAGACAGAAGGCAAGGGGGAGGCACCGGCCTGCAAGAGCCTCCCGGAGCACCGCGGCTCTGTTCTGCTTCAAATGGGGGATGGGATAGTCAGGGCTGGAGGCTGGACCCAGGGAGGAGTGACAGGGAAGGCAGTCCCGCAGCAGATCCTGGCTGCTTCTGCCGGCTGTCAGGTCAGGGTGTCTGCAGCCCCTGGGCCGTGAGCTGCAGCCTGCACCAAGGGGCTTGCTCTGTGTACATCACCGCAGCTCCATGAAAACTCGCTATGCCTAGTCTCTGAGAAGGGACCAAGTGAAGAACCAAAGCTACAACGGGCATCAGGAATGTGTTGCTGAAAAAGCCACAGGCTGCACCTGGCTGTGGGCAAAGCAGCCCCTGAAGCTGTCTGCCTCTGGCGTGTGACCTCCTGGGTCTTGAGGTCTTAATTCTGGTTTCCGTTGGTGCCACAAAACCTGGGCTCCACAGAACCCAGGCTTGGGAGTACTGCCATGACTGTGGAGGCCAACAGCTGGCAAGGTGCAAAAACCAAAGTTCTTGGGCTCTTTCTCTTTTTTTTTCTGTATTTGAAACTACCATAAAGAAAATATTTCTGGGCTGGGGTGAGAGCTCAGCGGAATAAGTGCTTGCCTGGTAAGCTCAAGGTTCTGAGTTTAATCCCTGATACCACCAAAAAAAAAAAAAAATCAAAATAAAAGTGGATGACACTCCAGGGAAAGTGAAAGAGAGAGAGAGAGAGAGAGAGAGAGAGAGAGAGAGAGACAGACAGACAGACAGACAGACAGACAGACAGACAGAGACAGAGAGAGGGAGAGACCTTTGTGCCCTGAACACTCCAAATAATCTGTATTCCAGAAGGAAAAAAATGGACACCCAAGGCTGTTTCTTATATTGTTCCAGACAGAAAAAGGATTAAATTGCAATTCCTTATCAACCAAGCCTTCAGCCGTCAGGGTTAGCAAGTAAGCCTGATGACGGGCATAACCTGGGTCAATAATTTATCACATCAATCCCGCTCAGTTATAAGAGTGGCTTGTTCAGATTTGTTTGGCCCTTCAGGTTGAGCATTAGAATGACTTCAGTGGGCAAACAAGCCCTTGGATAAATCTGATGCCTCGAATCCACTGTCTTTGGCGTGAACATGCTTAACTATTGTTAACAGGCCTGGAGGACTGTGCTAGGCTCTGCTCACTGCTAATGTTCAAGAACAGAAGGAGTATACTTGTTTTCAGATTTATCTGTATTTCCCCTGCTCTGCTCTGCTCCTTTCCCTTCCCTTCCCTTCCTTTCCCTTCCCTTTCCTTTCCTCTCCTTCCCCTGTCCCTTTTCCTTTTCCTGTCCCTTTCCCTGTCCCTTCCCTTCCCTTCCTCCCCTCCTCTCTCCTCTCTCCTCTCTCATCTTCCCCTCCCTTCCCCTTCCCTCCCCTTCCTTTTCCTCCCTCTCTAATTGCTTCTTTTTGAGACTGAATGTTAGTCAACTTTAAACCAGTTGAAGATAGAATTTTATTTCATATTATACAAAAAAGTCTCCTATGTCTTAGTAAAAAACTACAGTTAAATTATGTGAAAGGCATTACCATTTAAGATCTTCTTAAGCTTAGGAAATAGCTTGAACTAGGAACATGTTGATCCTTTTATCCTCTGGAATCCGAACCAAGAGATAGGAATGTCCCAGATTCTGCTTATCAATTATTTTGTCAAAAGAGAAAATTACAACACTTTTTTTTTAAAGCTGTTTAGTTGGCTTGTATTTGCAGTTCTGGAATTGGTGACATCTCTGTCTATAAAGCATAATATGTGCTTGGCTGAGCCTCACAGAGGAAGCCAGCTTTATAGACAGAAAATCTAACAAAAGTGGAAAAAGAGGAGAATGAGCAGATTATGCCCAAGTTGCTTTCTTTGGGAAGGGCCTTGCTAGCAGCAGGACCTCCTTTCCTAAAAGCAGTGCACGCCTGCTTGGGGATTTGACACAGGCCTCTTTCCTGGTTTCTTCAAAGGTTAGATACACAATTGTGACAGGAGCTCAGTCCAAAGCAGTGGCTGCGTCTACGCTTTCTTTAGCAGTCTATATGGAAACTATAGTTCTCAGGTGCTCAAAAACATTCTGCTTTTTTTTATGTCAGCAAAATATCATAATATTAGAAAATTAGTTTGCATAGCCAGCCACCTTTCAGAAATGAGATGCAGTTTGTACTACATGATGAGATGGCTTGAGTTTGTAGGGTTCACTTGCATGGGCCAGCCCAGGATTAGGGGAGCAAGGGAATTCAAGAGCCTCTCTGGGAAGGTGTTCTCTGTGCATGGAGGGGTAGATGGCCTCGGAAGGTGCGTCTACCTCCCTCATAGATGTTTTCTCCTCTAAGCTGTGCTGGAAAAGGAAGCAACCACAAAGGTCCTGTGAGGCCATAGGGAGAAGTCCTCTAGGATGCAGAGGAAAGCTCTCTGCTAGGAAGATTGGGACAGAAGGGATGTGATCAAAAAATATGGTGACTGTTTGAATTAAAAATATTTATAACTTTGAAAGATGTAGTCCATTAACCATCTTTACAATATTTTCCTTTCACTTTGAACACTTGTCCCATCCTTCTGACCACTTTCTCAGAACCTCTGGAGTCCCCTTTCCTGAGTGTCGTTAGCTGTGCTGTCCTGGCTGCCTTGTTGTCCTAGGTGTATTCGTGACATTGACTTTTCATGGTCATTTTGACTTTGGGGAAGAGCTAGAAGTCTCCCTGGTGCCAGATCTGATGACTGGGGTGGAAGAGGACCGACCTCAAATCTTGGGGATAGCATCTGGGGGAATTTTAGAGCTGACATAAATTTCACCCAACTGATTGTGATTTCCTAGCTCCTTTATCAGCAACAAATTGGAGTTTCTGACTGAAACTAATTAATTATAAAGTCTAGCTCAGTTCTTTGGACTACTCAATGAGGAAACTGAGTCAATTAAAAGATACAGCTGTGTATCTATTTCACACCAAGTACAGTCTTTTATTTTTGCCTAAATGAGGTGGAGGTCTCCCTTGTCTTAGTGAAGTGTCTAGTTTTCATTAGCTTTAGGAAAGCCAAGAACAGATTACTTCTCTGTCATTTAAAAAAAAAAAATCACTTTATAGTATGATAGTGGATTATTTGTTCCCATGCTAAAGCCTAGCCTTGAAGAATGTCAAGGGTCACCAGGGCTTTATCTCCTGCTACTGATCAGCAGGTGTGGGTAGGCATGGGCAGGTGTGGGCAGGTGTGGGCAGGCATAGGCAGCCATGGACAGGTGTAGGCAGGTGCGGATAGGCATGGGTAGGTGTGGGCAGGTGTGGATAGGCATGGGTAGGTGTGGGCAGGTGTGGGCAGGTGTGGGCAAGCATGGACAAGTGTCTGATGCACTCACTTGCTCTGGGGAATCGTGAGAGTAAAGGCTGTGAGCATCACACACAGCAGTTTGTCTTGAGATTAGAGCAATGTCTCTCAGCCCCCATCAAACATTCCAGAAGACAAGATCCCCATACCCATGTCTTTGATTTTTTTGCTACCCATGCTCCTCTTTCACTGTTCTTAAAGCACAGGGCCAGCTGTCTCCTTTGTAGATTCCAGGGAGAGGAGAGAGACCGGGCCCTTGTTTAAAATGATGAGGCGGAGCACTCACCCAAGCCTTGTGGTTGGGCCTGCCCAAGGGCTCCTGCCCAGGAGGCCAGCCCTTGCCACACGTATGCAAACACACTTTTCAGAAAGCAATGACGTGTGGCCCATTCATTCATTTCATGGTATGTTTCTAACATTTCCAAACCACTCTCCTAGCTTAGCATAGAAAATGGATAATTGGAAATGTATTGGTGTTGAAAATTAATCTGAAGCTGGGCCCAGCAGTGCGCACCTGTAATCCCTACAGTCTGGGAGACTAAGGCAGGAGGATCTTCTCTTTGAGCACAGAGTGTGAAATGTAGCAACTTGGGAAGATCCTGCCTTAAAAAAAAGGCTGGAGATGTAGCTCAGTGATGAGAACCTGGATTCAATCCCTACCACTATGCAGCAAAAATAGGAGGATATTTTTTTTGGCAGGTCTGGTAAGGCCTGAGGATCTTGGGATCGAACCACAGCATCCTGATCCTGAGTGCTTTGTTTATGCTCTGGTTTCTCTTCAGATCGTACAAATCTTTCACCTTTTACTGAGTGCTTCGTTTAAGCAGTCACTTAAACAACTGAGCCAATGGGCAGGCCCCCACAACACAAATAAATAAATTTCATCTGAGGCCCTGAGGTGCTCTGTGTAGACCTTTCTCCTAACTGAGAAAGGTCTACATGAGCACAAACCAAGGGCGCAAATCCTTGTGTTTGCTTTAAGTTGCCCAGGCCCTCCAGGGTGTGCCTACCTGAAAAGCCAGTGAGCGCTTTAGAGCAGCAGCCTCTGTGCTTCTGGTGTCACAGAGATGGAGCCGTGTGAAGGACACGGGGCAGGGGCCCCAGGGACTTCTGCTGTTCCCGCTGGAGACTGCGGAGAGCAGTGCTGACCCTGTGAATCTGTCCTGAGAGCACCAGGACAGCCACCTGCCTCAGCACTCAGGGTCAGAGGAGACTGGAGGCTGTGCCTCCCAGGAGGAGCCCTTCCCTGCAGCGGCCGACAGGAGAAGCAGAAGAGGCACAGCCACATGGCACAAAAATGTTTTCAACATTAGAAATGTAAAAGGCAAAAATTCACTTGAATCCCACTACTTTCTCAAATGAGGAGCATAAAACCTCTCCACTGTTTATATTTTTTCTTGCTTTGCAATGGATCTGACTAACATTCCTGGGATATATATATGTAATTTATCCCCAGTTTTTTTTTTATCATTGCATGTCTGTAGGACGTAATGCTTATATTTTAGTCTTGCAGGGTAGGCATATGCATCTAACATAGCTTAATTTTTTTAACTTGTATCTAATCTCTGAACCCTTTCTTATTTGCAGAAGGCCATTAGATGGCACTGGTTATGATTCTGCGTGGCTTTATCTTTGTTGTTTTTGTATTATTCCTGCATTGGCTTCAAGCTGCCTCCCGATTCTTGGCCACATGGGGCAATGGTGCTGGGCTCCTCCTCCGAATTATAGCCGCTGTGCAGGGCTTGTGGGGAGCAGAGAGAGCTGTGCATCCAGGAGCTAGGCACCATGCAGGGCCTGGTGGGACGAGCCAGGGCCCTAGAGGTAAGGGGCCCCCTCCCGGGGCCTCAGTAGCGAGAGATCTCAGGGGACAGGAACAGCAGCCTGCCTGTCCTGAATGAAGCCGCCTGTTTCCTGGGAACTCTGTGGAGATGTGTAGGTTTGCTAGATTTAGCAAATAAAAGTGGAGTAGGCCCACTCAAATGTCGGTTTTAGGTAAACAAAGTTTAAAAACACTTTAAAAACACGTCTCACGCAATGTTGGGAATATAGTTAGATTAATTTTTCTAAAGCTGAAATCAAACTTAACGAGGCATTCCATAATTTTTCAGGCACCCCCGCAGAGAGGGAGGCAAGAGAAGACACACCCAGAGTGCTCTCTTTCGGCCTGCTGAGCCCCTAAAGGACGCAGCCAGGCCAGCCCCCGGCTTCACTTGGCCTTCAGTTGCCGCCGCGTGAGCCTCCAGTTGCCCTTCCCCATCTTCCCTTGCTTAGAGGCCAAGCCGTTTAGGGAGCCACGGTGCGCCTGCTTGGAAACCCGCTAGACAAGGAGGCCCAGGCAGGAGGACTGCAAGTGCAAGCCAGCTTGGGCAAATTAGAGCTTGTCTCAGAAATTCACAAAACGTTTAAAAAGAGCTAAAAAACAAAAGAAGGCATTTATCTTGTAAGTGTTTGCAGCCCACAAAGGGAAAACAGGAACGATGTCTGTTTACAGATTCTGGATGAGTTGTAGCCAAAAGGGAGTGAGAAGTAGCCCTGCCACTCCATCTTTTTTTGTGAATTGTGTGGCTTGCTGGCTGGCTTAATATTTTTAGAGGAGAAAAACTGTGAGGCCTGTGCACGCTGATTTTTTTTTTTTTTTTTTTTTTTTTTTTTGAGACAGGGTCTCACTGTGCAGTTCAGGCTGGCCTTAAGCTCACTTTGTAGCTCAGGCTGGTCTCGAACTCACAACAATCCTCCTGCCTCAGCCTCCCTAGTGCTGGGATTACAGGCATGCGCCACCACGCCCGGCTTCGCTGATGTTTTTGACACTGCTGGAGCAATTAGGCTGTCTCCTGAGGGCGAAGGAGCTCGCTGCACGGTTAGCGGAAGCTCCTCCCTCCCCAGGTGTCATTCAGAGAGAAGAGGACGGGCCCAAGGGGACTTGCGAGGAGGACTAGCTAACTGCTAACTGGAGCCCTGAGGTGCCCCAGAGCCACCGACTGTGGACTGGGGCAGGACCAGAAGCCAGGCACTGGGAGCAGGAGCTGCCCTGGTCCAGGGAACAGCTAGGGTGACAACCACAAGCTGTCATGCTTCCCATGGCTGCAGGCTGGGAAAAGAGGTAGCCTTGATCTTTCCCATCCAGAGCTTCAGAGAAAAAACGTCTCCCTGTACCTCCTTCTGCCCAAGGGGACCCAGGAGCTGGTGTGCCTTCTCTCAGGTCCCTCTTTGTAACCTGGTCTTTATTTTGTTTTGTCTTGTTTGAGACAGGGTCTCACTATGTAGCTTAGACTGGCCTTGAACTCAGAGATCCTCCTGCTTCAGCTTCCCAAGCACTGGGATTCAGGTCTGCACCACCCCTCATGGTAACCTTGTCTTTGATCCTCTGAATTAAACTTCAAGTTAAACATCCAAGAGTAGCCACTCAAAAGTAGGAGGAAAGGTTCTCTCCTCTTTGTGAGATGTATTTTCCCCCTCTCCTTCCCCACACATGGGATGGAATGGTCTTCTCTGCTCTTTTCCTGGTGAAGAAATGAGGGCTGTGCCCTGCAATGCCAAGCTCAGTGTCCTGTACTGTGGGGTCCCAGCATGTAAATGTACTAAGTCACCAGTGTCACTCTGCCCTGCGTTTGCTTGAAGGTATTTATCCTGATTGTCATTTTTACCTCAATTGCAGCTTGTTACTCTGATAGTTCTCCATGGGAAGGTCTTCTAAACTCTTTGTCGGGCCAAGTGTTGCCCTCTCTTCACAGTTTACTGTCTTGTGCCACTTTCTCTTTTGTATTGTGTTGTATCTTCGTTCTCACTATAAGCAAGAAGACCAACTTGTTGGAGTGTTTTTGGAAGGAATTTAATAAGACTGTTTTAAACATTACACATCCCCTGAATGCCACCCCTGTCCCTGCTCTTCACTAAATAGCAACCTATCAGCATGTGGGTTCTAGAGGGCTCTCTGCTCCAGGAGGGGCCTGGAACCATGTGGAGCTGTGATTGGATCAGTGAAAGTGGCACTGAGTGGACAGCTGCAGACGGGCGGTGGGCTCAGGAGCCCCGGGATGCGGCTGCATCATTGTTCAGGCCACACTCCTGCTAGGGATTGATGCTATGTGCACTGGGAGCTTGTGTTGCTGTTTCTGCGATTGGCAACTGGCTTCTTTGATATTTTTAAGCATGTTCTCTCTCTCCCATTCTATCATCATGGACCCTGAAGATAATTAAAAATGGAGCTGTGCAATTCATTTATTATTATTATTGTTGTTATTATTATTACTATTTTGCAGTCCAATGCTCTACCCCTGAGCTATGCCCCCTATTATTATTTTGTTTGTGATATGGTCTTACTATGTATTTCAGGCTGGCCTTGACCTTATTGCAATTCTCCTGCTTCAGCCTCCTGAGGGCTGGAATTACAGACAGGTGGGTTAGAAAGCAGTCATCCCAGATGTCAGGGAAGTTGCTGGTGGCCAGGGGCTGGTGCAAGCGAGTGCTCTGATTCCAGGGCCTCCCACTGCAAGCGGTTCTCAGAGCCCAGCTGCAGGAGAACGGACCTTTGTGCACCCAGCATGCACATCCCACCTGCACCGGTTGTGCAAATTGTTACTGGACTGTCATTCTTTCTGTCTCCAGCCTCGGTTAGGGTTAGAGCTTCAGTGTTTCAATATAAACATCAACCTTCTGGAGGTGGAATTGATAAGCCTTCACCAAGATGTGGTTTCCCACAAATTCATACATTTGGAAAAATGTGTTTTGAGTGCACTTTGGAAATGAGCTGGGGCGTCAGAGCTGACCCTGGAGATGCTTCTTGGGGTGCTTGCTGGCTACCCGAGTGCCGAGCCGCTTCTACCCAGGGAGCGCTGAACTCAGTAGTGGCTTCACAGGAATTCCAAAGAAAACAGAAACATTTAGCAGTTGCCTTTTGGGTTCTGTTTGGGCTTGCTGAGACCGTGTTCTTACCTCATCACAGTTGAAAGAGCTGATAGATTAGGTGGTTTCCAGCAGCTCTTCCAGATTTGTCCATTCCCTGGATCCCAGTGTGAGACCCCTTGGCGCCAAGGCCTGGCCAGAAAACGATGTCTGATTCTTGATGAACAAAGGTGTGGTGCACCCGAGGCTTTCTACCCTTGCCATTCTAGCCTTCGCCTTGTGTGCCTGCACCCCTTGAGGTGACTCTCTGCACCTCTTTGGCTCCTGCCACCTCCCCTACGGGGCAGTGTTGCCTCGTGGGTCCTCCTCAGTTCTGTTTCCTTAGGATCTTGCAGCCAGCTCTCCCTTCCCCAGGACGCTAGAATGTTTGGTGTCTTCATTTTGTTTTACTTTTTGCACATACCAACAAATACTACCTGTTAGTCCAAGGGAGAAACACAATGGTCTTCTTGTGGAGGAAGCTGAGGGGGAAGGAGACTCGGTGTGTTGAATCTGAATTGGGTGGCACAGCCTGGGAACACATGATAACAGAGAGCTGTATTATTGGAAATTAATGATTTCAACCAAATGGTTGAAAATGGGAAGATCCAGTCTTTTATCTGGAAAAACTCCATTTCCACCTAGTTGACTACCAAACGTGGAAGCCAGGTTTTCCCTCTCAGACTTTTCCATGGCGTGGACTCAGTGTGGTAAGGCTTTCTGGTGGGCACAGGAGCGGGCAGCAGTGGTTTCTTGTGGTGGAGGCACAGGCGGGTCCTGGCCCAGGCAGCAGCAGGCGCACCTGCAATTATGTTGTTAATACAACTTTGCAACCCCAGAAACTCCAGTTTTCTTTGGGAACTTTACAGCTATTTTACATGGGAGCCACAGTGATGCCACCAAGCCCCAGCCTTGCTAGAAACACACCCAAGGATGCTAAATTGTACCTTCCCCAGCCCCTCAACAAATGAGTACTGAGTCATAGCTACCTGAAAAATTCTTCCTTGCCTTTTCTATAAATCCAGCCTATTGACACCCTAATTATGGTTATGTGTGGAGGAATGAGCCATAATTTTGAAATTATGAGTCGGATTCATTTGTGGAATAGTAAGATCAGATCTCTCAAGGCATTGTACACTACATGCAGATGTAATGTTCAGAGTTATTCTATTCACACATCTCAGAGTGTAACAGAACTGGAAATCTTGCCAATTACATATCTGGGCTGGAAATAGTCTGCGAGGTCACCCTGATCATTCATAGCTGGCAAAATGTAACTCCCTGATGTATATTTCCTCAGTTTCACTTAAAATGACTTCAGTCAGGGGTCAGAAGTGCCCACTCCTGGGAGCGGCTTCCATTCCCTAACAGACTGGGGTTGGGCACTTTTTCCTAGGCTTCATCTAAATTGGCTTCCCCCACCGGCTCCTGCTAATGCTCCGTTGAGCTCCCACAGCCCAAAATGAATATTTTACCACAGCTGAAATTTTTGAAAGGCTTCCACTACGTCTGCTAATAATTAGAATGCTTCCAGGGATATTTTAATGTTGGTCCTTTGGAAAATGATGAGTTTTTAAATAATTGTTTCAAAAAAGTATCAGCCAGAATCACTGGAAATTTGTCTCTGTCACTGGAATTCTTGAAAGAGATCTCTCTTTCTTTTTAATCAGTGAAATTTTGGGTGAGGAGGCTTCCGTGCAGCCCAGGGTGGAATAAAGGTCAAGAAATCAGTCTGCATCGGAGTTGTCCCTAGGAATTTGTCTACCTTAGCCAGTGTGAAAAAATAAACAAAAACCTGGAGATTTGAGATTCTTTTTGGTGCTGGAAAAGTGCTTCTATTTCTTCTTGGGCCTGATTGTCAGAGCATTCTGCGTGACTTAGAGCTAAATCTAACCATGAACATTAATCTTTTGGAGACCTGCTTACTCTCTGTGGTTCAGCTAATTCAGGATAGCACCTGCCTTTTATCTTCCTGGGAATTCAGTTTTATACTATTCTCTAATATTTAAGCCCATCTTACCCATAAAACTCTAGGTGACCCAGCTCTAGAAAGCAGCTTATGACAAGCAGGGTGGGTCTGCTTTGTGTGCTTGAGAATGGGCCGATTTATCCAAGCAAATAGAGGTAAGAGGAGGTAAGAGGTCATTGTTCTCAGCCAAGGAAAGGGATGGGGATGGAAGGCTTAGGCTGGAGGCCCACCAGCGACTATGGTGCTTAACTGTCGCAAGGACAGTTCTGGAGCTCAGTATACTTGCTCTGTCAAAGCTGTTCCTGCCCCTGATGTCCTCACCTGAATGCTTGACCACATCCAGGGTCAGAAGGCCTTTGAAATACAAGGAGCCAGAAATCCAGATGGTAATGTCAATTGCTGTCCCTCTTTTTTCTTTTTCTTTTTTTTTCTTTTGTTTTTTTTGGCGGAACTGGGGATTGAACTCAGGCCCTTGGCTTGCCAGGAAAGCACTTATTCCTCTGAGCCATCTCCCCGTCCTTATGTCCCTCTCTTTTCTTGGCACATGAAAGGAAGGCAGAGACCAGAGCAGAGCACATGGCTAGACAGGGTTGTAGGTGGGGGTAGGGACAGGCAGCACAGGGATCAGCTCAGCTCTGCTGGATGTGGTATGGACTTGATCCTGATTTTGTCTCAAGATGCCTTTATGAGACACCAGTCAGACTTAGACCCTAAATTCAATCCCATACACAACCAGTATTTGCATTGGTATCTAGTCCCCTAGGCTGGATGGCAATCCTTGCAGACCTGCAGCTGAAAACTTGGGCTGAAGGGCCAGGGTAGGAATGTGTCTTTTGAGATAGGGCACTGACCACTTCGCTGTCAGCCAGGGATGAGGCCTGGTGCCTTGCTCTGCAGGGACAGCCTTCTAATCAGGCAACCACAGGGATGTGTGGTTGTGTGTGTGTGTGTGTGTGCTCCTGATACTGAAGACAGCTTCCGCCCTTCTCTGCCAGCAGGGATGATTTTCCATGCGTACTGCTACTGTTCCCTGTCTCGAGGAGGCTTGGTGACTGCTTCTCAGCCAGCCCTTCTCTTCCTCAGGCACCAAGCTCTGGTGTGTGAGCCCCTTGCCTCTCTCACCTTGCCTCCCACAGGTCAGCTTCTCCTCAGAATTCTAGGGTGTGGGCAGCTAGGGGACAATCAGCAGGCTCAGGCCAGGCTCTAGTGCTGGGGAGGACGCTGACCAGCACCTGTGGTTAGGGTTGCGTTTGACTTTTTTTTCCTATGGAATCCTGGGGGATTTTGTGAAATTCTTCATAGCAGTGAAAATGATCAGAGATCGCTCTTTGAGGCTGGCATTTGGAGGCTTAGTAGCTGGGGGAAAGCAAGCACTGGGTGGCAGGGAGCCCACTCAGAAGATTACAGACCCTTAGGAAAATCAGGTCATATCAAAGAAGGGAAAACTTGGTCATTCAAAAGCTAGGAAGGGAAGGAATAATGGAGCTGGAGCTGGAGTGAAGCTAAAACCCAGCTCAGGGCCTGCTTCTGTCTGTTCATACACTGGAAAAGCCACATATGTCACCAACTGGAAAGGGAGAGGTTTAGCCTCAGGCACTGCTGCTCCTTGAGGTGAAAAGGCTTTTCCAGAAAGCCAGAAACCAGAAGCTGGAAGCTGCCAGAAGCTGGGAGTGACGGTTGAGAAGGGTCAGAGAAGACATTTGTAAGAGAGAAGTGCAGAAAGTCATCCTGTTGTGAGGAGATGACCACCATGTCAGGCAGGGGACAGATGTACTCAGCAAAAAAAATAGGACCTCGTCTACAGAGGAGGGAACATGCACAGTGCATGGCGACATGCATTTACATTTCTGTTATTTGCTTGAAATAGAATATTCACCTGCAAGAAGCTGAAAGCCCACAGAGACAACAGCTTGAGTAAAGGGAATGCTTACATCTCTTTCATCTAAAAGGAGTCTAGTTGAGGGCAGTCAAGGTAGTTTCAAGGATGAACAAGCATTTACGTTACCATGTTCTTGTTGTCAACAGAAGACTTCCAACTTACGGTCCAACATGGCTGCCTGAGCGCCAACCACTGCCCCTGTATTTCCAGCCCACCAACAGCAATGAGGCACAGAAGAGAAGAAGGGCAGAAGTGTCCATCTTTCCTTGGTTTCCTTTTTTCTGTTCACTTTATATTGACTAGACCTTAGTTGTGTAGCTGTAGCTGACAGTAGGGAGGCTGGAAATTTCTCTGGGTGCTGAGTCCTGAAGCAGGGCTTTGATAATGAAGAACGAGGGACAGAGAGGCAGTGAAGGGACTCAGGCACGGCATGCTTCTGCCTTTGGAGTTCTGTGAACACGTGGTCCCTGGCTGTCTTGTGTGGATGGCTGCCTGGAGTGTTGCATGTCTCTTGTGTCTTTCTTCCCACTCAGCTGGAAGCTTTTCTTTGTCAGATGGCGAAGAAGAGAAAATCATGACGTTTTTCTGTGATTTGCTGCTGGGGCAACCAGCTACTGAGTCCAGGAAGGAGCTGGAAACATCTGGGCTGCCATCCCCACCCCCATCCCCGAAGCCCTCTTCCTTCTTCACTTTCCTGCATGAATCAGGAAGATGTCCTCTAAGCAGGTGCACAGGAGCTGGCAATCTGACCTCTGGGAGCAGAGGATCTTCCTGCACTGGCCTTGGGTCACATTCCCCTCCCACGCCAACCCTTGGGGAAAACTGGGCTGGATTGTGGTGGGGACAGCAGAATCCACTTCCTACAGAGTGTGTCCTGGCATGGGGTCAGGTCTGTGGGCGGTGAGCAGGATGTCACCCCATCCCTAAAAAACCCACATCTCTGCTCTGATGCCAGCAGAGGTGATATCTTCCTGGGTTGGCCACCATTCAAGGCTGACTTGAACCTTCCCTGATCTTGGCAGTGTCTCTGCCTGGTTGGAGCCAGTGTGTGCAGCAGAATCTGCTCCTGGGACAGCTAGGAATGAATTTCTCCAGCTCTTCTTCCTCTGGGGTAGAGGGAAGGTCTGGGGAGCGTGGGGGCAAGCGAACCTCCGCAGACTCAGCAGGAAGTTGCCCTCTGACTTCTGTCTACACCTCTCCAGGCATGTGCAAGCTCTGTCCCTTCAAAACATCTGGAGAAAACAAGGGAGCCTAACATCCATTCATCTCTGTGGCAAAGGCAGGGATGGACAGGACCCTGAAGCTACAGTCAAGACTTGTCTCTGTCACACTGCGTCTCATCATGCCTCACTGCTCATCTTTGCACTGTCATGACGGTTATGTGTTTTAGCAGCTAGTGTTGTGAGCTGCGCTTTGCTCCTGAGTTCCTATGTTGAAGCCCCTCCTTCACACCCCCAGAATGTAAATGTGTCTAGAGATCGAGTCTAGAGGCACCTTAAAGAAGTAATGAAGATAAAATGAGGGTGAGTCCTAGTACCCTTAGAAAGAGATTAAAGAGGGGTGCGGTGGAGTTCATTGGGTAACCCTAAAACTCTGGGAGGCTGAGGCAGGGAGATCACAAATTTTGGCCCAGTCTGGGCAACTTAGTCCCTGTCTCAACTCCTCAACCCAAAATCCTGGGGGTGAGTTGCTGAGAATGGAGTTCAGTGTAAAGGCCATGGGTCTAATCGTGAGTACTGAAGGAAAGAGTGATTGGGACACAGACACACAGAGAGGGACCCCAGTGAGATGCCAGGGAAAATTGGCTCAGGAAACGCTGCTCCCCACCCCTGGGTCTGGAAGCACCTCCTGGACCATGAAGAAATGCTTGCCCGTTGCGTAGGAAATGCAATTATGGAGCACATTTTTTTTTTTTTTTAAACTCCCTGGCAAACTAACAAGGTTAGAAAGAAATTTTGCCTGTTTGGAAGAACATACATTTTTTTCAATGATTTTCACTCTTTCCCTAATGAATTCAGAGAGAGGTTTGATCTGATTAGGATCCTGCTTCCCTCTCCATTCTTGAGATCTGCTATTGTTTGATTTTCTGAGCACATGGCTGGGCAGTCCCCTTACAGCAGCCAGGACTCAGCTCTTGGGAGCCAGGGACCTGGGGAAGTAGGAAAGAGCCCATGCAGACAGGCGAGAATTTTAGCTGCCCAAATTAGGCCTTGCACCCAGTGGAATCCGGTCCACACGGTCTAGGCCTCAAAACACCTCTATTTTAGGACAGCAGAGACTTGTGCTCTTGGGAAATGCTTACCAAAGAAGGTGCTAACCCAGTAAATAAAGAGCTTGAAGAAACGGGAATCATGTTTTTATTTGATTTGGAGAACATAATAGATGCAGAAAGTCCCTTGCTTGGCGCTGCTAATCCCTGACCTTACTCATTAATCTCTGCCTCTCTGCACAGACCTGGAAAATTGCAATTCTCTGCACCAGCAACCCCTGCACAATAAAGACAGAGGCAGCCACAGGCACGTGTCGGGGCACCGAGCCCTTGGAGGAGTTGCTGGGAGTCCTGGGGGAGGGAACTACAGCCCTCTGCATACCATTTCCAGCTTTTTAAAGAACATATTGTCTTTTGCTTTTTTTTTTTTTTTAAAGAAAAATAGACATTTCATAAAATATGGTGCTCTGTGCCAGCATTTTTATGTCCTTGAGTGTACAAATTTATTTTTATTATTCTTTTTTAGAAGGCACTGACCTTTTCCCCAGCCCTAGATGTGTTGTTCTCTGGGTACATCTTGCCCCACATTGAGGGGGAAGGATGAAGATCCAGCCGTCACATGCGGTTCTTTATTTTTCTTTGGCTTTGGCTGCCCAAGTGCAGGGGCTGGGGTCTTTTGCACACTGGCTACTTGGCCAGCAGGTGGCCGTGGTGTGACAGAGGCACCTCCAAGGACTCTGTGTCCATTAGCTTAATTATATCAAGGGCAATACAATACAATCAATTCTTCCAAAGTGAATATTACACTTTAAAAGAAGGAAGGCCGTTCTTCAAACCATGGCATCCAAATGCCCCCTTTGAAAGGCGTGCTTAAGTTAAGTGACTGTTATTTCTTTACAGAGTGCTAAACTTTAGGTCCTTTTATAGTATGCTGTGTGCTTGACTCCTAATGAAGGAAAACTCCTACTCAGGACAATTATATCCCAACTTACTGCTTATGTACAAATTTCTGATCTACAGGATTAGTCCTTAGGAGGTAATTTGTTTCTATCAAATAAATGCTAAACTATAGTGAGCTATAAATATGTAAATGGACCCCTTTGCCCTGTGTGTGTGTGTGTGTGTGTGTGTGTGTGTGTGGTGTGGGGTGTTTGTTAGAATAGAAAAGCCTGTTCCTCTAGACAGTGATCTTGCACCACTGCAAACTTGGAAGCAAGTATCCAGAGGACCCTGCTCTCCTCAGCTGAGGGCTTAAGGCTCTGCACCCTCCCTGCTCGTTCTGTCTCTTCAGTGCAGGCAACTGGCTCCAGGGTGGTGCACACTGCGTGCATGCCTGGCCCCTGCACTGTGTAGCACACTGGCCCCTGGCAGAGTTTTGAATTATGCTGTATTTTCACCTCTTCACCCCCCACCCCCCCAACTGAGAATTGAACTCAAGCCCTTGTGCTTGCCAGGGAAGCACTTATTCTACTGAGCCATCTCCCTGACCCTTTAAATTTTCACCTTTCTCCTATCTGGGGCCTTCAGGGTGTTGATAAGCAGCTTTGTCATGCTCTGCATGACTTTTCACATCTGTTAATTTCTAAGGAATTTATGTTAATTACTTGAAGCCTGCCATTCAAAATGCGTTGTTTCTAGGCCTGAAAGGTCCTCCTGTCCCCTCCCTCCCCTCCCTGGTGGCTTTGATCCCCTTCTGGGCACCAGCCTCCTCACCCTGGCTCTGGCCCAGCCTTCAGTCTGGCACACTCTCCAGATTAGCTCCCTTTTGTGTGTGGAGGCTCTGAAATGCTAAGACTTTTAAATACATTTACCTTCTACTTTGTTTTCCTCTGGATAGGGGAGATGAGAGTGTCCTTGCTGTCCTCAGCCCCCTAGACTGTGACAAGCCATTGGAAACACTTTGGACCGTTTTCTAATTTGATATAAATTCTGCTGACCACCTACCTGATAAGCGAGTGTGTCTAGCATGTTGACCGAGCGCTTTATGTATTTTGAATTGGGCCACTGAAGACACGATTCTTTCCTGGTGGCCATCTGGTCCATACAGAAGCGAGTCAGTCACCTCGGCCTCTATCGAAGATGAAGGCAGTGTGACACTGCAGAATAACTGCAGACTTGGAATAGGACCTGAACTCCACATCAGCCCTGGCCAGTGTCCCTGAGGTGATCAAGGGTCTCTGGGCCTTTGTAAAAGGGGACATTGAATATCCCATAGTTTTCACAAACGGGTGCAGAATAAAACCACATCAAGAACACAAAGCTACTTTTACATCTGGAAGGCCTCAAAGTCAGACCCCGTGCTTTTGTGGCTGAATTGGGCCAACTCCCAATTGTATAGTTTTGAAGTCCTAACCTTGTGCACCTCAGAATGCAACTGCGTCAGGGGACAGCAACTTCCAGGAGGTGGTGCTTACTAAGTGAGGCCCCCAGGGTTCAGCCTCGCCCAACAGGACTGGTGGCCTTCTAGAGGAAATGAGGATGCACAGAGAGGCACAGGGTGTGTGTGTGTGTGTGTGTGGTTTCGTTGAAGGCACAATGAGAAGACGGCTGCTGGACTTTCATCCCCTAGGACTGTGTCTGTGGTATAAGGGCAGCCCAAGCAGATGGCACTGGTACTCGGGGAGTGTCTGCTGTGGGCTGTGCTCTGATTCCAGGTCCACAGCTCTCACACCAGACTCCATCCATTGGGACAGACCAGAGGGGCCTAATTTTGAAATAGTAAACCATTGTCCCATCCTGGGGATTCTTGTGACACTCTTGGAGACTTGTAATATTCATTTGGGATAGTCCTCAATTGTCGGTACTTCCTTACTTTTTATATTTATGATTCTCCATTTAACATTTGCCCATCCAATGATCTGTGAAAGATAATCCACTTAAGTACGTGAGGAAGGATCTATTTCATGCTCAATAAAGAGAGCCTCTGATTGTAATTGCGTCTTCCAAGCGGGCTACCTGCACATGATCTAACACAGGAGCAGAGAGCATTCACTGTCCCCATTGGAGAGAGAAGAGGCACGAGGCAGTATTTCAGGAGAGGAGCATAAGAAGTACCTGCGACACTGCAGCTAGGGAGCCTTACAAGGGTTGTGCTGCCTTCCACTGCGAGGTCGTGGCAGAACTGAATCACCAGATGGCCTGGCCCTCTGGGAACACCGTATCTATATTATTCTGGGGCTGGAGTGAGGTGACTGGTCCTGGTGGCTTGATGGAGCGTCTGCTGGGCAGAGGGGAGCCTAATGGTGTCAGAGCATTTTGCAAATTTTGTGTTCTTTGGGAGTATGCGAGTGTGGGGAGACAGAGAGGGCACGTGTAGTATGAGATATGAGGTAGGTAACAGACAGACAGATAATGTAGTGTAAGATGGACAGTGAGGTAGTGGTTGATGTCAGCTGTCTAACCAAGTAGATTTACTTTTTTTCTGAGCTGCTCTGGTCCTGTCCCGCCGGCTGTCCTCCCAGGGTGGTTGGGGGTTTCCAGAATTGTGTCCAACATCTTCATTTCTATCGATTGCTCTTGTTTCATAACAGCTTTGGGTGCTATTATAAAATGCTTAGCATCTTCTTCTTTTAATTTGTTGAAAATATCTCTGTATTTGGATGTCACTTCTCACAGTTTTTAGTATTCTAAGAGCAATTGCCAGCCGGGTATGGTGGTGCATGTAGCCTCGTAGATTTTGATCTGTACTTCTTGTGACACGAGGTCTTCTGGCAATGGACTTCCTCTTAGGTGGAGTAGGTACGGCCTGTGAGGGTTCTGGCCCAGCTGGGCATGCAGGGCATTGCAGAGTTAGTGGTCAAGAACTTGTCCCCACCTCTTGAGTTGCTACCTTTTCCACCAAATGCCATGATCAGAATGCACATCCTCCTGGTTGCTTTTGTGGCTTGCTTCAGCAGTTTGTATGCCCACATAAGGAAGGACACAGCTGCCCGTGAACCCCAGACCAGTGATAACAGATATGCAGGTAGGGACAGCTGGCAGAGGGCCTGTGTAATGTATTCTGCAGCCAGCCTGCCATGAAAACACTCCAGGTGGCCCCCAAGTGCTCCTGTCCAGGCAGCAGAGCCCAAGATAAAAATGTCATCCTTCTCCCAGCTCCAGTATAGACTAGGGCCCATAGATGCCTTTCTGAAAGTCAATAGACACAGAGGGACATGGTGACACTGTAGACAGGGATGACAATGACATTTGGATGGATGGAGCACCTGCGCAGGCCTCATGGACTCCAGGGCAGTACCTGCTGCCTTATCCCAGTGCCAACTCACCCCATCTGTGAGCTGCCAGCCATATAGATGGCAGGGAGGGATCTTTCCTGGATGTGGTTTACCTGTGCCTCTCCAGGCAGCAAGCCCAGCTGCCCACGCTCACCATGCAGCCAGCTTTGGAAGAGCCACCTGCCTCCCTGTGTAAGCACCCCACTTTATAGTCCTCGCCTCCTCCTCCTGCTTGTGCCACCCCCACTCTCTAGGGCTGCACTTTTGATGAAGTGTTGATCTGGAGTTGGGTAGAGCAGGCTTTTGGAGAATGGCTTCCCTTCTCGATTTCCTATGTGGGCAGACTGAGAACTAGAAGACCTGAGAAACTTTCCCAAGGCCACAGAGCAAACGAGGCAATCCTGAATGCTCTGGGTAGGCTCACTGGAATGGGGAGGGTCTGAAGGCCCGGAGGGGCTACCTCTCAAGGACATAGGCACAGGGCTGCACTTTCCTTGTTCCCCAGCCAGGTGTGGGGGCAATCACTACTGCAGCCAGCTGGGGCTCATAAACCCACCCAGCACCCAGGCCTGCAAGTGCCTTCAGAGGCCTCAGGTTTGGTCCCCAGGTGCATGTCTTCCCTGGACACCTATGCCCCCTTCCCTCTACTCAATGACACAGTGATGTGTCCCAATGCCACACTGGCCCAGAGCTGGTTCGCTGCAGAGGGTAACTCGCTCATCTTACCCCACCAGCTAGAAGTGAGGGCTTGACAGCCGCCTGTCACAATTAACAGTCTCATCAGCAACCAGAGGTAATTAATCAGACACCTCCTTTATGCCAGGCCCAGTGAAGGCTGTGCAAATCAGGTGAGGAATATAGCTCACACTCTGGTGGGCTAGAAGACAAGACCACCCAGAAGGAAGAGACAACTTCAGAGGGTGCGGAGCAATGGTGTGGTGAAGGCATGGGCACAAGGCTCCTCATGCAGGGAAGGGACCCCTAGGGTTCTTTGGTCTCCCTGCCAACCTGCTGAGCCCTCTCTCCAGGTGTCTGCAGCAGAAA
>PVKA01016242.1:0-48301 GCA_004027165.1 Ctenomys sociabilis | reverse complement strand
AAGCTTTTCTTCTGGAGGGTTAACAACCTAAGTTTGCAGACCAAAAATTAGAGAAAAAGGGTACAAGGACAGCCAACATTTTAGCCCTAGCTTTTCAAGGTCAGTGAGGACTCAGAACATTGGAGAACCTGTACAGTAATATCATGTACCTCAATTGTGTCTCAAATTTTCTGATCAAGGAGATTTTGGAGTCACAGAGGAATGTGATCCATGATGTAGTGTGTGCCTAAAGAGAGTCACATGGAGAGAAAACATTCTCTCCAGGCTTTCACAGAGAACAAATTGGTCAAGACAAATGGCCGTGACTTATCCACAAGGCTGACATTGACAAATGATCTACAAAGTGCAGTACAGAGATTTGGGATAAGTCCCAAGGGAACTTGACTGGCCTTGTCAGATACAAAAGTTACATTTCTTGTTATATAAAAGTCTTGCTTTATCTTGGTCTTAATCATCCAGCGGAAAAGTATAGAAGTGAGGTATGAAAAGTGAAACTATGTTAATATGGTGAGTTGTGGAAGGCTCAAGTCATCAGATTCAGACATTGTCAGTTCAATTTTTTAGTCCCTTTACTAAATTTTGTGCTGTAATAGAGTACCCATTAGTTAAACTAAATTATTTAGCTTATTTTTTATCATATAATCATTTACTATCTTTGGCTCTAGCTGTTTCCTCCCTGTCCTAACCACAAAGCAATGGGAAGAGAAGAATATAATGACAGGAAGAATTACCTCCATAGGTTGAAGTCCAAGGAAAAAGAAAACAGCTGCAGTCTGGAATATAGTGTGTGAAACAATAACATAGTCATTCTTAGAGAAATGGAATTTTTCAACAATGTATCATTTCCTCTAACTGTAAAATATATAGAATACTTTAACTTAGATATGAAAATGAATGTTTTTCTATTGATGTTTGTTCCATCTGTACGACACAGAGATGAACTTCCTTACCTTGATAGTTATTCCATCATTCTTGCTAATCTCTACTCTCTAGCCTACCAGGAGTTGCAATGAAAACAAAAATAGCTGAATAAAAATAAGTAGAAAATTATAAAAATTTACAGGTCTACTAGGAAAAGAGTCAATAAAGATGCTTTAACAAATTAATAGAATACAGCTCCAGTACAATTTTGATCAAAGACACAGAAAATAGAACATGAGTCATTACACTTCTTTTAAAGGATATATAATGCTACCTCGTGCATGAACTTGATTTCTTTTTTCACAGATTCTTGTCACAAACTAAGTTAGCTGCAAATCAAATCAGATTCAACTGTTAACTTCAACATTGCTCTTTGGCAAAAGTTCAATTGTTTGGCAGTCATTTTGGTTGATGACCAAAATTGTGAGAGAACTTGTTTTGTGAAATAAAATACCACTGTACAGACTAAAGGAAGAATCATATCTTAAAAAATTCTGATGCTCAAAAAAGATAGTTTTTTAAGAATTTAAAACATTATCCATTCAAATTGATTTTCCATTAAAAAAATAGAACTCTTTAAACTTACGTTGTGTCTATTGATGTTGCATCAATGAGTGTGAACTACTCATCATAAGTATGAAATATTTTTAGATCAGTGAAGGTCAAGTATTTCTTATCAGTTTTACCCAGAGAGGGAGGAAGTAATGAGATCAAAGGACTTTGATGCCTTTAGCTAGACTGAAATTTAGACAGAGCTAATTCATAGTTCTCCATAGCTTCCACTGTGAATACTTGCTCTGTGGAACCATGTTTATATTATGTCAGACATCTTCTGCATTCACACACAAGGAGGGGGTTCTGACCCATTGTTAAAAGACTTCAACCTAATAAAAAATAGCTAAGTCAACAAAATAATCCAAAATAGTGCAGTAACCCATAATAGAAGTGGGTTATCTATAGGACTGGCAGTTTCAGAAGTTGTTGAACCGACCCTTTTACAGTTCAGTGTATTAAGATGGCTTTACTTTACAAACCTCGTTTTTATACTTTTCTGCTGGATGATTGAGACCAAGATAAAGCAAGACTTGTAAAAAAAATGTAACTTTTGTGTCTTCCAAGGTCAGTCAAATCCACTCAGGATTTAGCCTGCAACACTGTACCTCAGTTTATAGATCCTTTGTTAGTCTCCCTCATGTGGATGAGTCACAGCCATTGCTTGACCTGTTTGCTCTCTATGAAAGCCTGAGAGAATGTTTTCTCTTCATATGACTCTTCTTATGCACACTCTACATCATGGATCACTTTCCTCATTGGCTCCATAATCTCTGTTATCAGAAAATTTGGGACACCATTGAGTTATGTTACAGTACAGGTTCTCCTATGTCCCAAGTTCTTACTGACCTTGAAAGGCTAGAACCAAAGTGTAGGGTTCCTTGAAGCCATTCTTTTAACTAATTTTTGGTCTGGAACCTTAATTTTTTAACCCTCCAGAAGAAAAACTGAATGATATTATTATCTTACAATATAAGCAGTTGAGCTGAACCTCACTATGTGTCTGAATATCAAACATCTTAGATATAACATGGAACAGGTAATTTCCATCAAGTACTGATACGTTAAATGTGATATCTATCTATCTATCTATCTATCTATCTATCTATCTATCTATCTATCTATCTATCTATCTATCTATCTATCTATCTAGTGGAACCAGGGATTGAACTCAGGCCCTTGCACTTGCCAGGGAAGTGCTTATTCCACTAAGCCATCTCCCCAGCAACAATATGTTATACTTTAAATCCCTACAGAATGTGAAGAAAAAAAGTTAGAAAAATATTTTAAAAATAGGTATGTAAAATATTTAAATGGCTATGGAATACCCATTTCTGAAAAAACTAAGCAAAAATATAGAATATAAATGGAGGACTATTTTGTATCTGTATATACAAAGTGGTTAGGATAGATATCCAGCTGCTTTCTCTTAATTCAATGAGAATAAAGATTTGTACTGATAGTGTTTGGACAGGATATCATGTCTGCATCTTTACAATGAATAACTGCTGCAAAGAAAAATATGCAAGGCATTACTTATTGTAACTTTCCTACTAACCTGTTTCATTGCTATTTGTTTCTCAATAAAATTAATAAAAAATAGCTGTCACCATTTTTCTAGCTATTTATTTTACACACTTACTATCTTTCATTTCATTACATTACCATGTATTGAAGGATTCCTATCTTGATTTTTCTAGTTTGCCTAACAGTTCTTGAGAATCTCCTACATATTCATATAAGATTAGATCTGTCAATGACTGAGTGTTTCAAAGGGAGAAGGGAATAAAAATGATCAAGATGTGGTATATACAACAGTGTTCCTAAACACTTCATTGTACACACCCATTTAGAAAAAAAGTACTTCAGGCACTATTTCTACATAGGTCACTAAATGCAGACCTGTGGTCTATTTCTCAGTACTCAAATTTTGCTTCTTTCTTACAAGCAAACTATATGTCCTTGCATATATATTTCTCTTCATTTTTAAAGTTAGAAATATTAACATGATTAAAAGATTATAAGTGCTGTGAAAGACAGACCTGTTTTTTTTTATTTTTATTTCTATCTATATACCTAGTTTGCAGTGCCAACAATACATAGTAAATATTTTGTAACTTCTATGAGTTTATCCTCTCAAAATTAAGATTGAAATTAGTGATGAAAATACTAATATTTATTTAAATGTGAAAATCACATAAACATCATTTAATCACCATGCACTTTTAAATGCTTTAAAAATAATAGCACCTAATGAAACATCTTTGTATGAAATTAATTATACTGCAGGACATATTTTGGCAATTGGAATTCACTATTTAAATATAAGAGGGAGTTCAGTGCAGCTCTTCTAGGGTATACAAACCAAGAAAATTAATGAGTACTGAAATAAAGTAGAATTTATTTATTTTTATATCTTAAATGAAACTGTGGCCAATTGGAATGAAGTTCATGTCTATTTTAAATTTGTTTCAAAATTTTAGTTTCTCACTTTTAAATTATTTGTGAATACAAACAATATTAATTCTCATTAAAAATTTATGGGTAACCTTGTGCATCACAGCAAATTTAGAAGGTATTTTGAAATTAAAATGACTTTTTAAAGAAAGTATGAAAGACAAGAAGGAATTTATCTTGTTATTTTGCTATATATTTTGTTTATTTGCTCTTTAAAAATTTAATATATGATGAAAACTATTTGAACTTTAAGTATAGACAGATTAAATCCTTCAGGCAAGTTTACTCTTTTTAAAAATATTTAAAGAGGAAAAAAATAGAAAAAGTGCATTAAAATATTAAAAAATTTCATTAAACAAAATGTTACAATTCACCAATGGTTACTGTATTGCATATTGTTATCTGCAAATTTGGTGTTCAAATTACAAAATACAGGAATGCAAAATTGGTCGAAAACATTGTTCAAAAAACAAAAAGAAGAAAAAAATTAAGCATTAGCTCTTCCTTTGAGTAGACCAGTGGAAACCAGAATTTTTTGCTTGCTTGTAAAATATAGGATGCTGATATGTTCTGGAGTGATCTAAGGATTTAAATGGGATGTCAAATAAATTGTATCATTTAAATATGATATTTGTAAAAGAAAGGAACTCTATCTATTGTACCTCTTGGATCTTATTAATTATTTCAGTATTTCACACTAGCAAGACAAATACATGTGAGACTGATTTATTTCACAGATGAATATGGTCTCCAGTGGTATTCATTTACTTACAAAAGCCTTAAGCTATGTTTCTTTTTAACTTCGTAGTATTCCATTGTACAAAAATGTACACCTTTTAAATCCATTTCTCAGTTGAGCATCTGGGCTGTTTCCAAGATTTCACTATGATAAACTGTGCTGCTATAAATATTGGTGTGCATATATCACTAGGGTATGATGTTTTTAATTATTCTGAAAATATCCACAAGGAAAAAACTGGGTTGAATGGAACTCCAATCTTCATTTTCTTTGTTTGTTTGTTTTATTTTGGCTAGCTCAGCCTGCTTTGAGGGTGGGGCTGGCAAAGCATGTGCTGCTGGGGATCGAACCATGGTCCCTTGAGCCTGCCTAAGCTTACCTACGCAGGCTTTTTAGAGTGCTGAGCTATCTCACCTGTCCCCCAATCCTTGTTTTATGAGAAATATACACACTAAATTCCACAGTGGTTTTACCATGCTACATTACCACCAATAGTGGAAAAGGTGGAAGGGAAAGGGATTACTGAAAAGGAAAGCACAACTGGCATGGGGGAAATGAGAAAAAAAGGAATAGAAAATTTTAATAAATACATGCACATGATAGCTAAGATAATTGTACTGAGATTTTCCATTCATTAAAAGGGACAGTTAGTGCTTGTGTAGTTCAATCAATTTTGTGTGTCTATCTCTTAGACTCTGAGATATCACATTTTAAATTTTTATTTTAAAGAAAATGAATAGGTAATAAATTAGAAATGATACACAATTTCAAAAGAAAAACAAGATAATAGATATTCAACAATGGTTGTTATACTGTGCATTGTTGCTTTCAATGTATTTGCTCAGATTACCAGATATAAACATATAAAATGGGTCACAATGAAACTTTTAAGTATTAATCACTCTCTTCAAAAAACTGATAGAGAGCTGACCAAATAGCTCAGTGGATTAAAGCTCCTGAAAGCAAGCACAGGGCCCAGCAGTTTGATCCCAAAGTCTGCTGTGCAGGCCCTGACCCTGGGGGCACACTAAGAAGGCAATTCAGACTGGGCATGGTGCCGAATGCCTTTAATCCCATCTCTTGGGAAGCTGTAAAGATGTGGATTGCTATGAGTCTGATCTCACAGTGAGAGCCTGAACACACGTGTAGACCCTTCCCTAAAATAAAGAAAAAGAATTGATTGTAATTAATAGTGCAGTGATTTTAGCTATCCTGTGCATAAATGTACATGATTTCCCCCTTCCTTTTATTTCTTCCTTTTCTCCTTTATCTCGTCCCAATTGTTCATTCATTTTGAGCAGTTATTTTCCTTTTCATTGTATTTATGTACCTTTCAGGTTTTGTTTACTTTTTTAAGTTCTTACACTAGAGACACAATATGATGTTTACACATGTGGGTCTGATTTATTTGTCGTAAGTATGATCTGCAAGTTCATCTATTTACCTATAAAAGCCTTAAGTTTACTTTTTTATAGCTACATTGTATAAAATGTACTTTATTATAGCTACATTTTATACTACATTGTATAAAAATATCACATCTTTTTTATCCATTCCTCGGTTGATGGGAATTTGGGTTGTACGATTTAGCTATGATGAATTCTGCTTCTATGAACATGGATGTACATGTATCATTGTGATATAATGGAAAGAAAAATGAAAAATTGGGAAAAGTATTAATGAATAGTCACTCAGATATATACTATCTAGACTATATAAAGTATTTTTAAAAATCAGGTCCTCAAAATTCAAAGACTCAATACAATAGTGGTCATCTGAGATGACTACACACTTCTCAAAGGAAAAAAATACAAATGGCAAAATAAATACATGAAGAAAATACTCAACAACACTCGTCATTTGAAAAATGCAAATTCAAACAATACTGAGATTCCATCTTATCCCCGAAAAAGAAAATGATTAGCATAAAAAAGCAAATAATAACAATGATACATGTACATACATGTTCATAGAAGCAGAACACATCATAGCTGAATCGTACAACCCAAATTCCCATCAACTGAGGAAAAAACATTGCCATAAGTTGAGATCCCAGTTACTGAATCTTTGAAGTATTTCCCATGCAGTTTGTTTTAATTTATGAACTCTGGACCTACCTGTATGTCTGCAAGAAATCTATTTGCTTATACTTCTAGTAGATTTAGTGTTTCTATATTAATATGTAGATCTTTGTTCCACTTTCACTTTAGTGTCTGATGATGACAGACATGGATCTAGTCTTAGTTAGTGACACATGAAAAGCCAGTTTTTCCAATACCGTTTATTAAGGAGCCGATCTTTTTTTCAGGCCAATGTTTTTGGCCCCTCTGTCAAAGATAAGGTGATTGAGTGTGTTGTAAGTTGTGTCTGAATCACCTAATCTGTTCTGTTAAGCATCAGGTCCGATTGTTGCCAGTACAATGCTGAGTTTATCATAGTAACTTTCTGATATAATTTCAAGTTAGAGATTGTGATGTCTCCTGCCTTGCCTTTATTGCTAGGATTACTTTTGCTATTCTATGTCTTTGCTAATTCTAAATGAATTTTAATAATATTTTCTCTAGATCTGTGAGGTATTCTAACGTTATTTTGATCAGATTGCATTGAATCTGTGTAAGAGTTTGTGGAGTATGGATATTTTCACAAGGTTGGTTCTTCCTATTCATGAGCACGAATATCTTTCAATTTTCTGACATCCTCTATGATCTCTTCATTCAGAGTATTATAATTTTCATTTGTTAGCTTAATTCTTAAGCATTTTATTTTTTGGATGCAATTGTAAAGCTTGTAGTTTCCTTAATTTTTCTCTCAGTGAGCTTGTTGTTTTCTTACAGAAAAACATTAAACTTGCGGTATTGACTTTGTATCCTGCTATGTTGCTGAAGCTGTTTATTAATGATAGGTGTCTCTTTTTTTAATTCATTTATTTATTACAGTGTCTCGCTACACATCACGGATTCTTTTTTTGTGGGGGTGGGGGATCAGCTCAGCTCGCCCTGGGGGGAGGGGCTGGCATGGCATGTGGTGCTGGGGCTTGAACCGCTGTCTCTGAGAGGCGCTCTAGACCGCTGAGCTATCTTGCCAGGCCGATAGGTGTCTCTTGATGAATCTTTTGTCTCTTCTCTTTACAGTATCATTTTATCTGTGAATAATTATAATTTAAATTCTTCCTTTCCAATTCTCCTCCATCTTCTCCTTCTTCTCCTTTTCCTCTTCCTCCTCCTCCTTCTTCCTCCTCCTCCTTCTTCTTTCTCCGCCTCCTCCTTCCCCTCCTCCTCCTCCTCCTCCTCCTCCTCCTTCTTCTTCTTCTTCTTCTTCTTCCTCTTCTTCTTTTTCTCTCTTGAATACTTGCTCTGGCTAATGTTTCCAGGACTGTATTGAATAGTAGTGGTGATAACAGACATCCTTGTCTTATATGCAATTTTAGACTGAAAGCTTTCAGTTTTTATCCATTTTGAATGACATTGGCTGTTGGTTGATCATAGAGTTTTTCTCAGATTGAAGTAATGACCATATAGTTCAATTCTCTGGAAGGCTTTTATATGAATGAGTGTTGGACATTCTCAAAACCTTTTTCTGTATATACGCAGATAATCATGTAGTTTATCTTTTTGGCTCTGTTGATATGGTGTGTTGTATTATACATTCGTGTATGTTGAACCAATCCTGCCTCCCTGGCAAATCTCACCTGGTCATGGTATATAATTTCCTGGACAATTTGCTAGGTTCTATTTGCTGGCATAATATTGAGTATTTTTTCATTTATGTTGACTAGAGAGATTGTTCTATAGTTCTCACTTTTGTTTCAGTCCATCTCTGGTTTTCATATCTGGTTTTGGGATCAAGAGCAAGTCAAGCAAAAAGCCAAAAGAAAGCAGGAAATTATGAAGCTGAGAGAAATTGCAGAAGTTAATGCAATTGTGACAAAGAAAACAATACAATGAATTAATGAATCAAAGAATTTGTTGTTTGAAAGATTAAATAAAATTGATAAAGCCCAGTGAACATTGTGAAAAGAAGGCAAGGAAAAACTCCAATTTATGAAATAAAGAATGGAAAGATTGAAATTACTACTGAATAACTACTTTAAATATGCAATATAATAACAACTGTTAATTTCCTATCATCTTGTTTTGAAATTCTGCATCATTTTTATGTTTTTTTCTCTTTAAAATAAAAAAGAATAAAGAAGAGGAACCGATTAAAAAAGAAAGGAAGGAAAGGAAAAGAAGAGAGGAAACGAAGGATGGAAGAAAGGGGGATGAGGGAAAATAAGGTAGAATAGGGAAAGGAATTACAAAGAAGAAAAAGGGAATATATTTTCTAGTAAGTATTTATTCAATAACTATTATATACCTTCTACGTATCAAACAAGTTTCACATTCTAGATATATAAAAATATGTATGTACTGTATATCGAAGAGTCTATCAGCAAACTAGAAACCACATTAGATTTTTCAGCAGAGAAAATTTGGGGAACTTGGAGATCAATTTCAAAAGGCTTAAGAAACAAGATGGAAACTAGTGGTAAAAATAATAAAACTAAGTAGCCACTGCAATTTATGCAGCTGAAAAAACAAGAGAAAGATGAAGCCCATTAGATATGAAGTCATATGGAGCTGAAACACAAACTTCTAAAAAGGAATGTAATCGTTTTTGTTGGCACCTTGAAGCAATGGTCGTGAGGAACTTGAACGCGTGCCTTATAGCACTGGAGGATTTTTGGCAGCTCTGAGAAATGAAATGAGGCCAGCTCTTGCAGTACCAAAATAACCTGGCGCTGGGACAAGAGGGAAGACTCATTCCTGCCGGTGCAGCTGCCATCCAAGCACAGAAAGAATCTTTCCTTTCAGTCTTCTAATTATCCTCCAGTATTCTGTGGGCAAATGTGTAATGAATGAATGAGTGAATGAATGAATGAATAAAATAAAAAAGACTTCAAAGAAAAAGCACAATTTGCAAGGTGCCAGCCATAGCATTATGAAGGTGTCAAAAAATAGGTCTGTTGTAGAGGCCAAGTCGTAACTGCATTGACTCTAATCCCCAACGTTCACCGTTTACAAAATAATACATATTCTAATAATCAGGCAACTCCCAATTTTATGTTATACATAAACGCAAGAGAAGTTTAGATTGAATAATTTATGCAGTGTGCAAAATTTTTCAGTTCACAATAAAAACAATTTTTTAAATTTTATATGCAATTGTATACTTGGGTATCAGGCTTCTCTATGCATCAGATCTAATTAATTGCATTTGTCTATTTACATGGAACAAAATACAGCAATTAATTCAAAGACTAAAAACTGTTTTTTGCATTGTATACATTTTTGTTGTATAAAAATTTCTAATAATCACTTAAAGATCAACCTTAGTTCAAAAGGCCTTACTTTAATATTTTAATCAACAGAAAATCAATCTTTTTGCATTAATTTTCTACAAATTACTGTTTAATGGTCCCACGAATAGATAAGAATGAACTGAAAATTGGAGAAGGATGGTTTTTTTGTTACACTAGCTATGTGATAAACTGTCTTAACATCTGACCTCCCTCTTGACTTTGTGTATATTGATTTGGCATTCAGAGCCTAGTATTTTGACATATACTATCTTATTATTTAAAATACATTACATTGATTCTAAAGTAGAAACATGAAAAGAATAATTGATTTATCTGTCATTTATGAATAAGAATAAAAATAAATAAGATTGACAGATTTTAAAGCTAATGAATCGTACATTAATTTTAGCATGTATTGTCAACTTAATTAGTTTATGTATCCCTGTTTTATTGAATCTGATTATGTATTACATGAGAAACAAGAATCCTTGAGCACACGTAGCTTATTTGGTGATTTATTTCTTATACTATTTTATGATTTAGTCTTTTAATCTTGAATGTCTATCTCTGTTTCTCTCTATTTCTCTGTGCCTCTGTCTCTGTTTCTGCCCCTCTGATTCTCTGTCACTCTCTGTCTCCATCTCTTCCCTGTCTTTCTCTGTCTCTGTCTCTATCTCTTTCTGTCTCTCTCTCTCTTGCATTCTCTCTCTCTCCATCTCTCTCTCCCTGTCTGTCTCTCTCTCTTTCTGTCTGTCTCTCTCTTTTTCTCTCTCTCTGCCTCTGTCTTTGTCTCAGGCTTTCCCTGATTCCCGACTGCCACAGGAAGTATACTTTCCTACAGCATAGCTTTCTGTCACAATTCTTTTATCTTACTTTAGATCTAAAAATGATGAAGACTACTGAAAATTCTAAAATCTCAGAAATCATGTGCCTACCAAAATAAGTCCTTCCACTTTTATTGTTGCTCTCATAGATTTTTTCACAGCAACAGAAAGCTGACTAACACACTTTCCTTCACAGTCAATCTCTCTGCCTCCCTTCTCTGGTGAGTTCTGTCTATGTTGCTCTTTATGCAATCTCTGTTTGTTACCAGAATTACTAGAACTTGTCATAGGGCAGGAAGTGGTCTGTTTTCTTTGCAAGTGTTGTTTGTGTGACAATCTGTGTTCAGATAAATTTAGTTACATAAGTCATTGTCACACAATTAGCTTTTCTCTCCTTCAGCCACTAGGCCATTTATATTTTTCATTCAAGATTAACTCTACAGATGTAGAAGAGATCCATGGCCTGGAGGTGCGAGGATCCTCTAACCTGAGACAGGGAAGGTGAGAATTTATGGACTTTTTCTAGGGGTAGAGTTTAAAAGCAAGTTCAATGACAACTAAGGAGTTGACAGGGATCTCCCTTGTGGCACAGAAAAGGTAAAAGAAGTTGTATCCAGGACTGGGGTGGGGAAGAAAGAGGAAGTGGTAATTGGGAAGATTAGCTGTTGTTCTGAGGATTCAGCTATGATGGATCAGGGCCATCATAATTTAACAGTTGGTGCTTGGGCTGCACCTATCACTGAGCAAGGAAAATTTTGATTAATGGTTATAATACATCTACCTTAAATTTCTTTGTAATACTGTACATGTTTCATCTGATTTTCTCTCATGTAAATACAGGACTTACATGTGAATAATACTTATATTTTTATCTATGTGATCTATTTTCATTTTGAAAAGAATCTTAATAATATAAGATAAATATTTCTGATCCCTTGCTTAAATAATTTATAATCTTGAATGAGAATGTGAGTCATAGGTAAGGTTAGCAGCTCACAAAATTTAAAGTCCTTCTCAAGATTTATGATAAAAGTTGTTAATTGTTTTTAATATTATTATTATGACCTCAAATACAATGGAATACAGAGCCTTCACACTGAAGCATAGCACCAGCCCTTTTTGCTTTCTCTTTTTTGAAACAAGTTTTTCCTGTCACTTAGTTACCCAGACTGAACTCAAATTTGTGATCCTCCTGTCTCTGTCTCCCGGAGAACAGAGAACACAGGTGTATACCAGCAAGTTAACGTTTCATGTCTTCTTGTTAAATATCATTGTTTATTGTATCTCATTTTGATCTGATTTTTAAAATGACTCCATTTTGGGGTTATTATAAATTTTCACGCCTTTTAATTGAAAAGAAAGTATATACCCAACTTATTCCCTTGAAGAATCATTTCAAGTGCTTGCCATCTTTTAAAGCACAATATTATATTCTTTCCTATATTTTACCAACCAGGAAATGGGTAAATATCCCACGGCTCAGTGTATGACCTCACGTGTCTTTTACTGGAAAGAGTTTTTTTTTAATTTTTCTACTCACATGTAAGAATTCTTTCTTCTTTTCTCATTTTTAATGTCAGTAATTCTATAGGTTCAGAATGTGTTTTAAAAACAGTTACAAAATACAGATTCTTATTTATTTCATGCTCCCTCAGTGGGAACCTTGATCAAATACTGCTTGCACTATTGTACCTGCTAGTAAAAGGGTCTCAAGAATCTTTAGATTAATCAAATGTTAAATTAAGATCAACTAAAAGATAAAACTTCCTGATAACCAAGAATATTATCTCTTGCAAACTAATTAAAATCATTAATCATTGGCAAGAAACATTAAAATGAGTTGCATCATCTTTGTGGATAAGGGCAGTGTTTGTGGAATTACTCAACATCTTTCCATCGAACTGATTATTACAGGTGAGGTTGAGATACATTTCTTGAGTTAACTAATTTCCCAATATCTACCTGTCTGGCTCCTGACCAATCTACTGATCATCCGGAAGCAAAATGCAAATTATAATCAGACTGAAAGTTCTGTTTGGTTTTTCTAATTCTTTTTTGTTAGCCTAATTATTTAATATTATTATGGTATTGTTATATTCTCTTTTGATAGACTAGCTTTTATAATTATAGTGAGTTCTACTTCCTGGGATTTTAATATGCATAGCCATTTTTAGATACTGAGAAAAGCATTAGAATAGTTACTATGTTCAAGGGGCTGAGGAAATGGCTCAGTAGAATATCACTTCCCTGGCAGGCAAAAGGGTCTGAGTTCAATCCTCATTTACACACACAAAAAGAGAATAGTTATTATATTCAAGATACCATCACATGAATTAGTAGGGTAACCTTACAATACCTAGTTTATCAACATGTGTGAAGTCCTTTTATTACTGATTGTTTTTAAATTATGAAGTAACAAGTGTGTCTTTGGCTATATGCTCTAATTAAAATTCTGGACTAGCTATAAGTGTTTTACTTGATACCTTTACATTTGGAAATAGAATTTTTTTCAGGAAATGAAACAATCCATTTCACTGGCATATTAAAAGCATAACCCGAGTCAACACAGCTATTACTTTATTCAATTTTACATCAATGCACTTTAATCTTTCCAAAAGAAAAAGAAATCACTTTATTAGTGTGGTGTCACTTTGTATCTATTATCTTTAATTAGAAATCTTTTTTTTTTTGGCAGAAGCAGGGATTGAAGTCAACCTTTGCACTTGCCAGGGAAGCACTTATTCTACTGAGCCATCTCCCTAGCCCCTTTAACTAGAAATCTTTACATTAACACTTTATGTTATTTAATGATGAGTTAACTATTTTGTTTTTTTCTCCCAATTTTTATATTGACTACTCAACTTTTCTTCAGTTTCCACTCTTAACTATTTAAGATTTTTTATTTCAAACAAGATATATGTGTGACTCTCAGTAGAAGCACAGAAAAGAGAATAGAATTCTCTGAGGGGTATTTTTTATAAACATAGAGATGTAGATTTTAAAATCAATCAGAAGCTGTAGATAGACTAGCTCTCACCCTGCCCCATTCAAAAAGAGCCCAAAATTACTTGGCTTGTGATTAAAGAAATTGATCACCTCAGAGTTTTTCAGCCTAGGAGTCTAAAATTTAAATGTCAACAGAGCCCTGTTTACTTGAAATCTGTAGGAAAAACCCACTTGGTTTGCTGGTCATAGCTTTTGGTAGTTTTGAACGATCATGGATATTATTTAATTTATAGGTAAGTAAATCTAATATCTATGTTTTTATTTTATACATGATTATTTTTCTCTGTCTCTGTGACTGTCTCTCTCCGTGTCTCTCTATCACTGTCTCTCTCTTTCTCTCCCTGTCTGTCTGTCTCTCTCTCTCCTTTGCTCTCTCTCTCTCCTTTTCTGCCTAAAGGCTATGTATTGAAAATACTTTTCCTAGTAAGGTCATGAGAACCTTCACACTGCTGAGTAAAGATCTTCTGGTGGGGAGCATAAATTATAAATAGATATAAAATCTAAGACCTCCTTTCCTTGCCTTGTGGGCTGTTTAGAAATGTAGACATCCTGTTTCCTCTCCATCAATAAGGCTCCCAGAGGACGATTTAGTCAGCTGAGGACAAGCCAGGGAAAATAGGCAGGTGTGGGGAGGAATCTTAGCCTGTTTCTCCTACGACGTTGAACTTGTCCATTGATGTTAAACTTGTCCTGTGCTGTTCCAGGAAAAAAACACAATCCTCCTCCTGCACTGGCTAACTAAAGTGACAGCTAGCTAGCTTGAGGTTCGGGGTCACTGCACCCAGAGAACGTTGACCATCCCAGAGCCTTATTTTCTTGCAATTCATGTTTCTTTTTCTTTTGTTTACTCACTGTGTGCTATAACTCCTGGTAGGAGGTGGGGGTCTCCGATTGCTGGAGCTGTGGAAAGAACCTCCAATAATTTGCTATTTCCAAAGGAGAACTTTTCATTAGCATGTTTTTGATGCATAATAATTACATTCATCTTGGGAATGGTGATGCACATATTTCATCTTGATCATGTTAATTCCCTGTTTCCCATCTGCCTCTCTGCATCATTTCTTGTGAGGTCACTGGCCATCCGTGATCAAAGGGGGCCGCTAATCACACGATGTGTGCTGTTAGGTTGCTTCTGTTAATTACGACTATTTTTCCAAATAAGGACAAATTCTGATGCACTGGGAATCAGAGTTTCAAACTATCTTTTGCAAGATATATTTTAGTCAATATCGAGAGATCATAGCTGAAATAAACAAAGGAATCTTATGTTGCTTACTGTTTTTTAAGAGAAGAATAAGACTTATCTACCACCTTCTTACCACTGGAAAAACTAAGTAGAACTTCAAGCTTCACTCTTTCTTAGTTAACTTATAAGTCAGTAATTTTGGAAGGCACACAGCTGAGAAATACACATTCATCTCCCAAAGGGCTTTGCACCTAAATGGAAACCACCTAATGGGCTGACAGTTATTCTCCAGTGAAATGCTACTTTCCCTTCAGAAAAGTTTCTTTTCTCTTTCTTCTGTCAGGAAAATAGCTATTGGCTCTCATCTTCTACGATCCAGGGTAATAGTGTTGATTGTCCATAATTATGATCTGCATAATTAACTATTTCTGGGTAAAGAATCATAAAACATATGTCACATTATTTGTAATCAGTCATCTTTCTTAAGATTTAGTAAAACACAGAAAATCCAGTGACATGGAGACCGTAGCAGTCTGTGCATCCAGAACTAGTACTTGTCCAGAAATTTAGTGTGTGGTGTCTCCCTATCAGACACATTCTCCACACTCTCTGGAAAACCCTTGTGCCTGAGAGTTCTAACCAACCCGGTCCTTATTAGTGACAGCTTGCATTTTCTTTGATTGGCCAGCTTTCTAAATAACTCTCATTGTTCACACTGAAATATTGTCCTTAAGACACTGGCCTTCTTGAGTGATGAATAACAAAGCTGAATCCACAATTTCAATTTCTGGAATAAAGTTATAAAACATTCATGACATTCTTTATTGTAAGTCTTTTAACTGAATAATGATAGATGCAGAAAGGGGACAGGATATTCACTGTAAATTTTTCTAAAAAATGAATGTGACCACCAAATTTCATGGATTTCACATTCTTAAGTGAAAATAGTTCTCAGATTAAGATTTTTAAACCTATGTGTCATGCACACAATGTGTCCTATAGTCAGTGTGTACTATATTGTTTTCTGTATTTTTCTCTTTGTGTAATAAAGTCTCCAATGAAAATAAAACTGAAAAAAACTATGATAACCATATATATAAGTGACAGGACCATGACCTTTAATGTGAAGACCCTTATTTAGGAACTATGGGAAAGTATGACAAATTTATTATATATATATATATATATATATATATATATATATATATATATGTATATATATAGTTCAATCTGAGTAGATGGACATTTCTTTGTTAGCTCATCTGATCTGTCATTGTTCTTTCTTAAATTTTGAGGACAGTTTTTCTGAAAGAATCTTATGTATTTATTTACTGCTAAAGATACTGAATATGATTCTTGCTACCTTCCTTTTGAAGCACTTTATTTAGATGACGACAGATTTATTATTTTCTAGAAAAAATATGTTCTAGCAACTTCTTCTTTTTTCTTTTTTTGGGGGAACCAGGGATTGAACTGAGGCCCTTGTACTTGCCAGGGAAGTGCTTTATTCCACTGAGCCATCTCCCCGGCCCTAGCAACTTTTATTTACTGGCTATTCATACTGTGGTGATCAAAATTGTCTGTATTTTTGGCATTCTGGAAATAATTATCTTTGTTTTTCATTACAAGTTATTAATTGAAGGACCAGTCAAATTTCTCAGTGGATTAAAGCACCTGCAAGCAAGTGCAGGGCCCAGGAGTTCAATTTCTGGGCCTTCCATGCCATACCTGCCCCACCAGGCAGGCTGAGATGGCAAATGAGCCCGGGTGTGGTGGCATGCTCCTATAATCCCAGCTCTTGGGAGGCTGTAAACAGGAGAATCACTATGAGTGCAATCTAGTAGAGAGACCCTAAACAACCTGTAGACCCTTCCCTAAAATATATATATAAAAAACCCCAAAACTGTTAATTTTAGTGCAATCCCAGTTAAATATCGAATGCATTCATTAACTGAAGAAATAAGTTGTAATATTTATAGAAAAAAAACTAAAAACAGATGAAATTCTGGGCAACAAGAGTAAAGCAGGAGGCATCACAACTCCAGCTTTGAAGTTCTAGTTCAAAGTTACAATGGTTAAAGAGAAAAAGCATGGTACTGTGAAAAAATCTGAGTCAATGGAGTAGAGTAGAGCATGCAAAACCAGCCCTGGCTATATGCAGCTATTTAATCCTTTACAAAAGCACCACACACACACACACACACACACACACACACACACACACACACATGCATGCACGCGCACACACACACACACAGACTGGAGGAAAGATAGACATTTTAATTAATGGTTATCCACATGCAGAAGACTGAATCTAGAGCCATATATCTCAGCAGGTACTGAATTCAAATTAAATGGGTCAACAAGCTAAAGGTTTAAATAGAAACACCTAATCTGCTCAAAGATTATATAACTCTTTTTAAATTGTTTTTGTTTTTGTTTTTGCTTCTAAGGACCAAACCCAAGGCAGATCCACCAAAACAAATAGAAAAATCTCTTGAAGACATGGGTTCAGGTAAGCATTTAGGAAGAGAAATGCCAGAACAGAAGAAATAGATCCAAATGTTAACAAGTGGGATTGCATCAAATTAAAAGGAAAAACTTCTGTAGAGCAAGGAAACCAACCAAAGCAGTGGAGAGAAAATCTATAGTGTGGCAAAACAAGTCTTGCAACATTTTCCATCATTTGTGTTTTCTTATCTTTCTGTATTGTATTTCTTTTCCTGAAGTAGCCCTTAATTTCCTTCCAGAAAGGAGTACTGATATTTATGACTCAAGTATATACTGATAGAACACTTTTCCTTATTCTTCCAAGGTCAGTTTACATTTCCTTAAATTTTGGCAGTCAGTCAACCAGATCTCTGCCCATCAAACTCTTCTGCATCTGTGGTCTTCTGACTTTTGTGTAAAGTTTATGAGTTTGTTAACAATATCAATTTCTTTCATGTTAAAGAATCTTAAATTTCTTGTTAGATTATCAGAAACTCAGTACTGAAGTGAAAAGTTAAACATACTCTGATATTTAAATATGAATTTATAGCATGCATGTTTTACATAAATAATGTAAGCAACTTTTCAATCATAATGAACATTTAAACCCATCTTTGGGCTATTAAAGTTGTCATAAAAAGCATCAATCTGAAGATAACAATATGGCCATGCAACCATTGTGGAATTCCTGTGGTTTTGTTTGGTTTCTGCATTGTTTCTAATTTTTAATTATTTTCTATACTCTAGGAAAAGAATGTATGAAACGTAAAAATCCATCATAGTTTACAGAAAGAAACATTTTTCCTGCTTTATGTAACTGAAATTAAAGCCATGTAAAAATATTTGAGTACAAGCAAATGTGTTGTTTGACAAAAAGGACTGATGGATCAATTGATAGCTCTAGTGCTGGGAGAATTGTCATGGGGAAGAGTGACCAAAGTTGTTTAGAATGTTGATTTTATTCACAAAATATTGTTCTAATTGTTATATATATTTTATTGATTTAGAGATTTAAACTATAAACTGTAATAGCATCTTTTCGTGTTTAGTCGTATTTTTAATGGAAGAGTGAATGTTAGAATACATTTTAACTATGATGTAGTTATCCAAAGTGTAATGATATATTTTTTCTATGTTGATTAAACAATAAGGTACAGACACACACACACACACACACACACACACACACACACACACACACACAACCTGGGGAAAAGATGGCCAATAAACAAGCATGAAAATATCCTAAATTATGAGAATGATAGAAATAACTATTTGGCTTATAAAATAGTAAAATTTACATTGTTTGATTTTAGAAATCATGTTTGGATTCTGGCTGCATGAAGTTCTGGACTGTAGGACACAGGTTACATGGGAAAATAGACAAGATAATAGTGATGTGGACAGATCTGAGATGTGTTAATGTGCTTGGAATTTGTTATTTAGGTATCTGTGTTGATTAATTTGAAAACAGAAAGAATATATCTTTGTGGAAGGTTACAAAAGTAGGTAAACAGAAGGAGACACTGGACAAAAATTACATTTGATGATTCTGAGCTTGTATTTGATATTGAAATTGCTACAGTTTCATTAACATCTCTGAGGATCTCCCAAAAGTTTACTTTAGAAAACTTATTTATATTTAAAGATAAGTGAGATATTATTTTGCAATTGAATGTCCATATATGTATTTTATTTTCTGTTTTTACTTCCACTTAGGCAAGCTCTTTATTACAAAACCTGTAGAAACACTACATTTGAATATTTTAGCCTTATGTGAAATAAAAGAGTGGATTACAAAATTATTTTTCTCCCTCTTCTTAATATAAAAATGTTCTCAATTGTTTTGGAACTTGATTGTGATCTTGCTTTGGACAGGATTAATCTGTGTGTGTGTGTGTGTGTGTGTGTGTGTGTACATGCATGTGTGTGTATTTTCTATATTACCATGCTCAAACTTATCATTTTGCCAGAAAAAATAATAAGTGGTATTTGAAATACAATTTTATGTCTTGATTATCTGATAATATTTCATGTGTTTCTCACATATATTTCATTTTGTGATATTCACAATCAAATAATACCTTGAGTTCGTAGCGTGTAGTCCCCTAATGAGGAATAATGCTCCTTAAGAAATTGAAATTAACCTTCTCCTAAGTATGGTACAAACAATTGACCACTAATAATTTCAAACACGGTATTTGCCCATATAATACAATTTTGCACCATGTATGCAAAATTGTTAGTTTATAAACTGTAACTGCAGTCTGTTGGTTTTGTTCTTTCTTAACTTTCCTGTGCAATGCTATTTTTTAAACTTCGTACTTGACTTAAATTTTTCATTTCAGGATATTATCTGATTTAATTGTATTTACCACTTGTATACTATAAGGATTATTTCTGACAATATGGCTTTAAGTGACTCCATAGGTTTGTTTCTGTACATTATTCTTTACTTTACTATTCTCCTTTATCTCTTTTCCTTAAAGCTCCTTAACCTATGATCATATGTACATAAATGAATATATTTTATAATAAAAATCATTTATTTTAATGTATAAAAATGTTTTTGAGACAAGACCTCATGATTTTGCTCAGGTTGGTCTTGAGTTCATGGCAATCCTCCTGCCTCAGCCTCCCCAGTGTCGGAAGTAAGAGCATGCTACATTACTCCTGGATTATTGTACAAATATCCATAGACTTTGTCTTACTAATAGAAGTATGCCCTTTCTGAAAAACCGTTTAGTAATATTAAAATTCAAACAATAAAATCAAGTGCTGAAGTATCTTAAAATCCTCTGATGAGCATTTCACACTTTCTAGACTCCCTTTGAGGATTAAATGGATCATTTAAAAATGCTCAAATAATCTTTTATTGATGGCAGAGAATAGAGTATGACACTTGTTTTTTTTTTTTTTTTCTTTCAGGAACTGGGGATTGAACTCAGGGCCTTGTGCTTGCCAGGGAAGCACTAATCCTGCTGAGCCATCTCCCCAGCCCGAGTATGACACTTGTATAGAAGACATTTTCTAATTAAAATTTAAATGTCAGGGAAAATATATAATCTCAGTATTTGCTTTCTAAAAAAACATTTTATAAATAAAATTTTGAGACACATATCACTGTACCATGTGCCAAAAGTTTAACAAATTTAATGATGTTAATTTGTGTATTCACAGTCTTCATCACTGTAATAATTTCCTCAGTCAGAAGCACATGACACCAAAGGTTTGTCCCCTGAGAAACTGGCCATTACGTATCATCTGAGCTTCACATTGGTCATTAAATAAGGTTACTGAACAAGATTCTCAAATATTGTCTATATGTATTTTGTGATCTAAATTGGGAGACTGTTTAGCTTTTATCTGGGTGAAAAATTTTAATTTACAGATATTTTCCTACATTTTTTATCCCTGTTCTTTGGTCTTCAATTTTATTACATGATAAGGGGAGCACTGCTTTGTATAAAGCAATGAAAGCACTGTCTATCCATTAGGCTGTTCTATGAATTCTCTCCCCACTATGCTGAACAGGGCAAGAGTATTGAGGGACAATTCTGTCACCTCCTCCATCCGAAATAGCCTATATAGCCTTTGCTTGGAGGCATAGGCAGGTGCCAACTACCATCACTGATAGTATTCCACAATTCCTACATAAAACCCATACCTCCGATGAATAAAAGGGAAGATTTCAGGACTATTTTCCTAGGTTTATTTCTCGGTTCTGCCCATGATTAGTCCTTGGCAGCTCATTAGTCGCTCGGTGAGAAAAAATAAAAGAAAGAAGAAATATCTGCTTCTTCACACTGCTCTTAGAATTCACTTATATCTCGGCACAGTTATTATTTACACAGTTTACCTTGATGTTTTGTTGCATAACCTAACCATTGCTTTTGAGCACATCACATCAAAATATAGATTTAGTCTGGTAAATACCAAGAATTGAGCAGTCCTGCACCATAAAAATGCAGCCTAGGCATGTTACTGTTTCAGGGAAAATTTTTTTCCATAGAAAAAAATGCATGTGGCTACCCATAAAAAATGAATAAGTTAAATGGGACAGATTGATCAATTGATGGATGGGTAGATAAGATTTATTTTATGTAGTTGATAAAACTTTTAGAGAGAGCTGCAATAAATTCACATTGTTCATGAAAATTGTCTAAGCAAGGCATTGGAGAAAAAGTAAAACATTACCATTTTAGACAAGAATAATTGCATTTTAATAGTGGTATATAAAACAAGCTACTATTTAGAGGTTCAGGTTCCCCAAAAATGTTTTAATATTTGTCTCATTTAAGACATGGTTAAATTGATTTTGTTCCTAGACAGAAGATTTCAGATGATTAGCTTTGAAACAATTACAGAATAACATAAGGATAAAACCTAATGTAATTTATAGTTCAAGTTTTATGCAGTGCTAATTGTGAGGTTAAGTATGAAAAATATATGAAAGTATAAATCCAAATCCGAAATTATTTCCATAATTATCATAATGTTTAAGCTGCTGTGATCATAATGATACTGTCTACTGTGTTTTGTTATGCACAGGGTCTCATGACACAGCTCCAACTCATAGCAATTCTTCTATCTTCAGTCTCCCTAGCCCTGGGCTTACAGGCATGCAGCAACATGCTAGTCTTGGGGGCAGCTCAACGCACCAGGGGACAGTGAGCAGTGCAGCATGTCGTCCCAGGGATGAAGCTGTGCACTGTTAATGACTATTGATATTCATAAATAGAAAATGCTCTGGAAGGTTATTATATTTTTATTATTTTTCATCTTTGGCAAGCTCAGTCCTGTCCCGTGGGTGGGGCTAGTGAATCTTGTGGTGCCAGGCATCAAAGCAGGGTCCCCTCTGCCTGCCTAAGATTGCCTAAGCAGGCACTTTAGACCACTGAGTTATTTCACCGGCCTCCTGAGAGGTTTATGAATTTGTCTACAGAGATTTTCAGCTCTAGGACATGGCAGAGTATATGCAATGCTGGTTAGAATTCCTGGGGAAAGTAAACAAGCCATGGATGGATGGACTCTTATATGAGGAAAAACACACCAACCATTTCTATCTAACTGGGTTATATAAGGATGTTATAAAAAATAGCCTACCAAGAGAGTCCTTGTAATTTCATTTAATGCTGCCAGTTCAGTCACAGATTGACTTGATTTGAAAAATAATGATGGCAGCGATAAGAATAATGACATGACAGCAAAACTTGTGTGAATATTTTTATTTTTTAAAGAATACAAGATACTGGTAGAAAAAAAAATAGCATTAGAAACCGTACAAAATTTCACTAAACAAAGTAATAGGAATTCAGGAAAGGTTGTTGTAATTCATGATGCTATCTTCCTATTAGTTTTTCAGTTACCAGGTATAAGTATGCAATATTAGCTTAAAGATTAAAAAAAAAAAAAAACCAAAACAATAACAAAAGTGTTGTAAGAAATTGAAAGGAAAAAGAAAAAGGAAAAAAAAAAGCATAAACTGCTCCTTTCAAAAACCAACAGAAATCAACAATACAATAATTCAAACTATTCTGCTACTAGACCTAACAGTATCTTTTCCCTTCTCCTATTTGTCTGTTTGCTCATCCCAGTTTTTTCTTTCCATTGGAAAAATTTGTTTCCTTTCATAGTGTGGATGATAACTTACAGAACCTTTCAGATTCTCACACTAGTAAGAAAACACCAATGTAGTCTCTAGCTGCATCCACCTTAGTTTGTTTTTTTTTATAGCTGAGTAATACTCCATTATTTTAAAATATCACATCTTCTTTATCCGTTCCTCATTCTATGGGCATCTGCGATGTTTCCACGCTTTAGCTAGCACAAATTGTGCTGCTGTAAACATAGATGCACATATCACTGTGGTAAATGATTTCAGGTCTTTTGAAAAAATAACTAAAATGGGAATAGCTGGCTTGAATGGAATCTCGAGTCCCAGTGTTTTGAGGAAACTCCATACTGATTTCCAGCATGGATGGACCAGCCAGCACTCCCACCAACATTGGAGAAGGGTGCCTTTATTTTCTCAGCCTCTCCAGCATTTGTTATTGGTTGACATCTTGATGATAGCCATTCTTTCTGGTGTAGAACAGTATCTCACACTTGTTTTACTTTGCATCTCGTGAATGACCAAACATGTTGAACATTTTCTCATATACTTATTTGCCCTTCTATCTCTTCACTTGTAAAGTGTGTATTCACCTCAGTTGCCCATTTTTGGATTGGGTCTTTGAATCTGGGAAGCCTGATTTTTTAAAATTCTTTATATGTTCTAGATAGGAGTCCTTTGTCTGAAGGACTGTCTGTGATAATTGTTTCTTACTTTGTGGGTTTTCTTTTTACTGTCAGTGATTTCTTTGGATGTACAGAAACATTTCAAAAAAAAATGAGAACCCAAGTTTTTATTCTTTCAAGTTTTTCCTGTGTAGTTTGATTTTTATTCAAGAATTCTTTGTCTACCCCTACTTTCTCTTTCAGAAATTTACTGTGTCAGTTTTTATATTTAAATCTTTGATCCATTTTGCCTGTAATTTTTTGCATGGTGATAGGCATAAATCTATTTTAAGCCTCTGTAATGTAGAAAGCCAAATTTTCAGCATTATTTATTTATTTATCTTTTTGAGACAGGGTCTCACTATGCAGTTCAGGCTGGCCTTAAGCTCACTTTTGATTTTCTCTAATACTTTTACTATGAAGGTATGTCGGACTTTGTCAAAAGATTTTTCTGCATCTCTCCAGATAATCATGTGATTTTTTGTCTTTGGCTCTGTTGATAAGATGTATTACATTTATGATTTTGTGTATAATAAACCATGCCTGGTTTCCTGGGATGAATCCCACTTGGTCATGATGTATAATCTTCATGATTTGCTGCATCTTGTTTGCTAGTATTTTCTTGAGGAGTTTTGTATCTATGTCAATGAGGGAGATTGATGTGTAGTTCCCTTGTTTGGTCCTTCTCTGCTTTTTGTATCAGAGTATTACTTGTCTCTCTGAATGAGATGGGAGATTTACTTCTCTTTCAATTTGACTGAAGAGTTTGAGAAGTGTTGGAATTGGTCATTTCTAAATTTCTTGTAGAATTCAGCTCTGAATCCATTAGGACCCAGGCTTTATTTGACGGTAGGTTTTTTGTTTGTTTATTTTTTGGCAGAACCGGGCATTAAACTCAGGCCCTTGCACTTGCCAGGCAAGTACTTATTCTACTGAACCATCTCCCCAGCCTCTAGTTTTTTTATTATATGTTCAATTTAATTTATTTATGCTGGGTTATTCAAATTTTTATATGTTCTTTATTGAGCTTTTGTAGTTTATATGTATCTAGGAATCTGCATATTGATTCTGTATTTTCCATCATGTGTGAATGAATATTTAGAAAAATAAGTATTGCTGATATTCTGAATTTCGATAGGGTCTGTTGTGATTTCACCTTTTCATTACTAATTGTTTCTTTTTAATTTTTTCCTTTTATCGGTGAGGTTCTTTATGAGTTTTTCAATTTCATTTATTCTGTCAAAGAACCACACCTTCAACATATTAATTCTTTGTACTGTTTTCTACATCTCAATTGCATTTATTTCTGCTCTGATATTTATAGTTTCCTGCCTTCTCTGGGCTTTGGTCTTGACTTGAGCTTTTGTTTTGAGCTTAAGGTGAAGAACAAGAGTTTTTAAAAATTTGTGCCCATTCAGTTTTCATGATAAGAGAATTTATTGCTATAAATTTCCCTTTTGAAACAGCTTTCATTGTATCCCACAGGTCCTGGTAAGTTATATCTGCACCTTCATTTGATTGCCAGTATATTTAAACTTCTTCTTTAATTCAATCTGTGACCCATTGATTTTTTAGGAGGGTATTGTTTAGTTTTCATGTGTCTATTGACTTTACCCTGTTTCTTTTGTCAATAACTTACAGTTTCATTGTACTATGATCAGGTAATATGTATGGGTTCTCAGTTCATTTACATTTACTTAAGCATATTCTGTGCATTAACACATGATATATTCTGGAAAATGTCCCAGATGTGCAGTTTAGAAAAATATGTATTTTGACTCTGTTTGGTGGAATGCTCTTTAAAGGTCTAATAAGTCAATCTCTTCACAAATTTGGTTTAGTCTTGATATTTATTTGCTACTTTTTGAATGGTTGATCTATTTGATTGTGTCAATAAGTATTCAAGTCCCCCAGTACAATTATGTTATTGCTTGTTTGATTCTTCATGTCTATCAATATTTTCTTATATAATTTGGTGATCTTACTTTGGATGTGCATACATTTAAATTTTTATCTCTTCCTGTTGCAGATTTCTTCTAGCATGCATATAGTAACCTTCTTTATGTCTTTTACTGACTGTTGGTTTGATGTAGACATTGCTGTAAAAAAGAATAGGTATCCTTTTTGTTGCTATTATTGTTATTTTGTTTTTCTCTCAGATTCTATTGCATGTTGTTTTTTTTCCATCTTTTGATATTTAATCTATTAATTTTTCAATTAAATCTGTTTCTTGGTCCACTGTATCAGTTTGGCTTTTTTATTGGTGAATAGAAGCTGTTTACATTAACGGATATAACTGATATGTATTGGCTTATTTTTGTCATGCTTTTTTCCTATTATAAGAGCCCCACTTTTTCCTTTTCTTCATTATTTGCTCTGCTTGGTTGTTGTCTTCTGTTGTTTTTGGCATTATGTTTGTAACTTTCTAAAAATCTGCTCTTTTAGGGTTGGTTTGGTTGTCATAAATTTCTTCAATTGTTCTTTTTCCTGTATCTAATTTCTCCACTACATTTGATAGATCAATTTGCAGATCACATCAATCTGGATTGAATGTTGTTTTCTATCAGGATGTGAAATATCTCACTCAAAGCTCTTCTTGACTTGATGGTGTGTGTTGAGAAGTCTGATATGATGCTGACAGGCTTATCATTATAGATGATCTATTTCTTCTAGCACATTTAGTATTCTGTTCTTTTTCCCGATGTCTGGGACCTTGATTATTATGCATCTGTGTGAAGATTTATTTTGATTATGGCTAGCTTCCATAACCAAAGTAATGGAATAAACTAGCATCCTAGAAATTTTACATGTGTGATTTCCAAGTTCTTCATTGACCTTGTCTCCTGATCTTTTTTGGGTTGGGCTAGAGGTCTGAGGTTGCCTTTTGTTCGTTCTTTTTGTCATTTCTTGAAGACCCCAGTGTTTTATCTGACCCTAAGGTGATGGAAGATGAGTGGGGAATGCATTACAAGGCTCTCAGGTGATTGGAATGGCAAATTAGGCTTACCATAGCTCTTGATCTGTGTGGATCAATGTGGCTACCACATCAGAGAGGGGATGAGGCACTCCACAGTTCAAGAAATATCTGAGGATGAGGAGCATAGGTTGAGGTTTTCCAAGTCTCTTGATAGTGCGTTGGTTCAGATTAGGGCTTTCCAAGGCTCCTCCAGGTCTCTGTGGTAGTTACTTCTCCCTGGCAGTCTTCATAGTGAAGACAGGTGGCCAGAGCTCAGTGTAACTCTGGTAGAAGGCTGGGCATGGCAAGTCTAGAGTTCTTACAGCAGCGGGAGAGATGGATGCTCATGCTTTAGTCAAGACCTCAAGACAAAAGTTTATGTGAGCATTTTGATGTGCAGCACAGCATTCTACATACTCTGTAGCTAATTTTCACAGTAATCTTAGAATGTGGGAATTTCCAGATTTAATTTTACATGTGAGGAAATGATAGCACACCGACTGACAGTTAATATGGATGATAACCACAGTAAAACCAGGAATTCCTATTTCCCAAACCATAATTTTATCAGTTATATTTTGCAGCATTTTGGGAGCAATCATTTTAAAGAACTACTTGAATTTTCACTGGAAGAAGTTGCATCTTAGGTTGTTTAAAAACAGGTGAATCAGAAACATGAATGGGATTGACTATCATTAATCATTCAGGAAAAACCCTGACATGTAAGTAGTGAAGTTATGACCAGCATTTTCTACTCTATGCTCTTAACATAAGATTCAATTTGTCTGTATTTTTCTCATTTCTAGAGACTTTGTCTGATATTCATGTTAAGCATGGTGTAATAACTATCTTGTAGAAGATATCTCAAGACAGTCCAACACTTAGGCAATGGCAAAGCCACTTTTGGGGACGTTTTTTTGTCAAATCTATGTTCAGAAATTCGAACACAGTGCCCAGCAGAATGAACTAAAACACTGTGAGTTTGGCCATAAAGAAAGCTCCAGTAAATCTGTAGACAGAAAAAAATGAAAGAGAGGAGATCTTCATTACTGAGAATGAGCAGGAGAGCAGAAGTCATGACTGAGAGTATCACTAGAAACAGCATGGCTCCAGCCTTTAAAAACTCAAAATTGCAAAATTAGAAATGTTGGCTTTGAGGAGAAAGCATGAGGGCACCATGTTCCAGCGTGGCAGATGCATGGAGACATTATTCCTCAGAAGTAAATTCAGAATGCCCAGTGATCCAGGACCTGGACCCTACTCCCCGTACCAAATTCTTTCTCAGTTAACTTTCTCCATTGCTGATGCACAATACTTGACAAAGTTAAAAGTGAAAAGTTTATTTAAATCACAGTTTGCAGAGGATTTAGGCCAAAACCAGCTGGCTCTAAGGCACAATAGCATATAGTAGAGGGATAACAGTTCATGCAGCAGAAAACATCAGAATTGGACCATAAATCAATCACAAACACTTGATTGAACTGCTTTGGGAAAGCATGACTACAGGCCCATGACTACATGAGGGTTAGAGGGGACACCCAGAAACCAATACATGTCTTGTGGTAAAATGTTTGAGTTTATACATCTAAACTGTTTCATCCTACTAATTTACAGCCCCTTGCAATGCTTACCTTTGAATATTAGTACAGTGCTAGTTTCCTTAATGGTCATTTGTGAATTTTACTCGGAAAAATTATTTCTTTACCAGTTTTTATTCATGCACTCAATTAATTATTTACATTGTTCAGATCCATGGGTAATCACTTCATTTAATGATTTAAGATCTGAAACTCTTATTATTTTTCCATTACAATAAGTAAGTCTTGAAAATTTAAGTGAATCAGATATTTCTCAAACATATTTTATATGTTAAGATGGGGCAAAACCAGAGGGTTTTAGAAGAAAGGATACAATTCCAGTAGATAAGAATTTTGTAGATATGTTTCAATAATAAAGATATACCTGCTTTAATTGTTTCAGTCAGTATATCAAATTAAGGGGCTGACGGATTCATAGAATCATATAATGGAGCTTCATAAAGAGATTCAAATGTATGCTAAGAAAGATATATTAAAATCAAAATTCTTTAAGGGAGCATATTTTTATAAAGAAAAATGGCTTAATTGCTGCTGTTAACAATGAAATTTTTGATTGCTTTGTAATCCTTTTTAAAATATATTTACAATTTTTTATATGTATGTAACATAGGATAGTTGTTAATGGGTTTACTTGGGTTGGAGCTAATAACCAGAGCTAGAATTAAGATTCTAATCATTAATCACATGCAGATTCTTTTCCTAGTCCTTAACCACTCTTCAACCATGAATAGAGAGAAAAAAGTCCCATCTCTCACAGGTGTTACCAGGATTGAAGGAGATACACAAAAGCTAAATGTTTGATGAAGGGTCTAGTATGTGACAAAAACTTTAGAAGTGCTTCTCCTGATTACTTTAATAGAATATTTTGTAGAAAATCAATGACAAATAAAATATTGTTAGAAGCATATGAATGAATTCTTATTTTCCATGAATTGAACAAGATTTACTGTAAGAGGATAATTTGATCATAAGGACACATCACGATTATCTTATGATTGTTAATTTTGATTGTTGGCTTGGTTGGATTATGAAACACCTCGACAACGTATCAGGCACACCTCTGCATGCGCCTGAGAGATATTTCCCAAGCGACTGGGATGTTGGAAAGAAAACTGAAGGGAGGAAACTGCCCTGCATGTGGGCTGCACCATGCAATCTGCTGAGACACATGTGGCCCAGACACAGAAGGAAGCCGCTGTCTTAGATGCCATGAAGTGGGCAGTTTTCCTCCAGCACATTCTAAGTCCCAGTTCTGTGTGAAAACAAAGGGTCCAGCTGACCACAAACCAAAGCTTATGGAATCATGAGCCAAAATAATCATTTCATACATAGTTGTGTTTTACAGGAGTTTTGTCGGTGATAAATAGCTGACTAATAAATCTCGTATAGGCAAAAGTTATATTTCTTGTTATATGGTCTTGCTTTATTTTGGTCCTAACCAACTAGCAGAAAAGTATAAAGATGAGGTATAAAGAGTAAGGGCATATTACTATGGCGAGCTATAAAAGGCTCAAGTCAACAACTTCTGACATTGCCAGTCCTATGGATAACCCAATACTATTATGGACTGCTGGACTGTATTGGATTATTTTCCTGAACTCACGCATCTACAGTATTTAAATGACAATGGGAAACCCATCTTCGACAAAACTAACCAAAAAAAGGGATACAAATGAAGGACCATTTTGTATGTGTATATTCAAAATAGGATAGATGTACAGCTACTTTCTCTTAATTCAATGAGAAGGATAATTTGTACTAATAGTGCTGGGACAGGATAACTCCTAGGAAGACAACGATATGCTATGTATTCATTATTGAAACTCCTTCTAATCGGTTTTGAAACTGTCGCATTGCTGTTTGTTTCTCAATAAAATAAATAAATAAACTTCTTATAGGGCCTCCCAAATAGCTCAGCAGATTAAAGTGACTTTTTAGGCAGATGCAGGGGCTGGGAGTTAGATCCCCAGGCTGGCCATGCCAGCCTTGCCCCATGGGCATGCTGAGACTGGAACCTACTGGGCACAGTGTTTCACACCTGTAATCCCAGCACTTGGTAGGCTGTAAACAGGAGGATTACTATGAGTCTGATCTCTGCAGTGAGACCCTATACATCCTGTACAGCCTGCACTAAATACACCAAACAAACAAACTAACTAACTAAATAAATAAATAAAATAAACCTCATATAAAGTACTTAAAGTTCAAACTCTTGATTACTGGAAATATGTTTTAGCCCATCCCTCTTATGCATTCTTTCCATTATTACTTTTTTATGTGTAAATTAACATTTACTATTCATTACTTTCTGTAAGTGAGCTCAGATTTTCATAACCCACTAATTTGTTATTAAACTATGGATAGTCAACACTTCAGACCTTAAACTGAGGTTTTATTTCATGCTTAGGTTCAATGAGAAGTTTTTATTTTTACAATTACTATTTTTTTCTCTCTGAACAAAATCACCTCTTTTATTTTGAAGTTCTCTTCACAAGATATTTTTCTAATGAATTTCTTTGGGGAGTTGAGTCTTGTTTTTTCTTCATCTTTGGTTCATTTCTTTATCATGTTTTCAACTCATTGATTGAGTTATTTTTTTCATCAGGTCTTGTTTTCACAGGAGCTATCTGTTCTGGACTTCGGGAAGACTCTAGAGGACAATTGCACTTCCTTTTCGGTGAGTGCTCAAGGTCTAATTTCTCAACAGTGTCCCCTTATGTTTTGCAGTGTGAATTTACACAGTAGCAAGGAACCAGCATGAGGTTAAGGTTTTTTGAAGATGACAGTTTTAATGTTGAGTCATGTGAGATAAGAACTTTTCCTGGTTGTTTCTAAATAGAAGATGAAGTTTTTATTTATTTGTGTCATTGTTTCCTTTGCTTTTATTCTTATTTATCATCACTTTTGTCTCTTTGTAGATAGGTAAGCTCCAACTGATCCAAGTGCCTGTAACATAACACCATGATACCTCTCCCCTGGATATTTATTTATTTATTTATGACTTTTACTAGCACAAGTCTGCAGTTCACAGCAATTATATTTGATGTAGGGAATTAATATTGTACATAACACATATAAGTTTTCCCTCTTTCCCTCCACTCTCCTTTTGTTACTCTAGCATCAGATTTATTTACCTGTAAGCCCTTAATAAATTAACTATCACATACATGTATTAAAAACTGAACTAGTAGACCAAAGAACACATAAAACATGTAAGACAATTATAAGTCAAGGTACGTTTGGATGTTTTTTTTAATACTAAAATGTGATTAAGTGCTTACTAGCTATCATGTGCCTCTTCAGTATTAACATAAGGATGATCACTTCTTTGGTACTGAACTCAGCTATGTGTGTACAAGTTTTAAAAATTTCATTATTTACAACATTTCTATATATTTAAATCAGATGAGTGTATTTGTGCCTATTATCGCAGTCTATCATATGGAAAAATTCTAACACACATTTTTAAGATTTTTGTAATAAGGATAAATCTATTTAAAGTCTGGAAATTGAATTTATAGTGACGAACATTCATTTAACTCAATGATAGGTGTCCAAATGCTTTTATTTAGGGCTTCTTAATTAAATCTGACACTAATAGAAGGTCTCTACTGAAAGGGAATTTAATCCTTTTGAGAATCACAATTTTAAGCATCAAAATAATTGATCTAAAAGTGGGAATAGGGTGAGGGAGAAAGCTTGGTGCTCTAAGTGCCTGCCTCTAAAGCACAAGGACCCAGGTTTAGTCCTAAGAACCACATACTGTGCCAGCTCCAAACCAGGCAGGATATGGGAACTGGGCGTGGTGGCACACGCCTGTAATCTCAGCACTGGGGAGGCTGAGACAGGAGGGTCACCATGAGTTTGTGCTGTGCAGAAAGATGCTGTACCAAATAACTAACTAAATACATAAATAAATAAATGTGTGTATGCTCTGTCTTAAACTGTTATTTCATTGATCAAGATTTTTTCAAGTACTTGTGAATGTAACTATATCCTTTGACATTTGTCTTTGTTTTGTTTTATTTTTAATTATTTTTATGTATTTTGTACAGGATATACAGGGTCTCACTGCACAGGTTGGACTTGTAGTGATGCTTCTGCTTTCAGCCTCCCAAGAGCTAGGATTACCGGCATGTGTCACCACACCCAGTCTCAGTTGCCTTCTCAGTGTACCCTGGGGCAGTGCCCACACGGCGCACCAGGGCTATCCTTTGGCTTTTTTGAGGTAATTATTTCCATTAATTTACTCAAGTTTTATCTTACTTAAGAAAAAAATTTAAAGCATAGGAATTATAAAGCTACATTTAAAGCTTTTATGTTAATTAACTAATCTCTAATACACAATTAATATCCTAAAACTAGGTGACATTTAGTGAAACAGATTTTGCAATAATTTAATATCTGTTCTATATTTTTTAAAAATTGCTAATGTATATTCTTCATCTGTAGAGTTGTTTTGAGTGGTTACTCTTATTAGACTTGATAAAAATAGATTCAAATCACATGTGCTAAATTTACTTAAATGATACCTTCTATGATTCCATTCAATTTGCAATATCAGACTATTTTGTACTCCATATCATGCCACTCTCTACTTAAAATTACAGGTCAGATTTGTTTCTTCTACATAGTGTTATATATTTTTCAGTTACCAATGATGAGGTATGAACCTTTTATTATCTGCCATGGACCTAAGGAGAAAATATAAAGAAAAATAACTTTTAATCATTCTATGCATTTCTGCATCTCCTATTGTATCTGAAAACAATATATAGAGATGAAACTATTTTCTGAAACATTATCTGGAGAAACTCTATGCTTCAGTTCTTTTTGACTCTAATAATCACACAATATGTTTGAGAAATTTCTTTCAGATACCAGAAGTTCAGCATGTTTTCAACCTATAGGTATCCATTATCATTTTCGAAACACTGAAAATGATGAAATTAGATTTATTCTTTAGCCCAGTACTACTTTCGATCCAAAGTTCATTTTATTATTTTATTTTGTCTTTTGATGCTGTTCTAGTACAGTCTATCATTATTTTTTAAAGCCTTCACAAAGATATGCCCCAATTTTTCCCCTATTTTAGGAACAGATGCTCTTTTTAAGGGAACAGTTCCTCACAGTGTTACACTGAAATATTTTAAATGTAAAATATTTCACACTATGAGTAAACTCACCAGGTTCTTTTCCAAACTCTATGATATCCACTCCAGACATATCATTGTACATATGCTCCTAAGCGGAGATTCAATATGCCTTTCTTTTCCTCCTGTCTTTCTGTTGCAAAGTCCATTTTATTTTCTACACTACAGTACACATGGCATTGTTAAGAAATACAATGTAGGTTAATTACAATAAGGAAGATAGTAATATAATAATATTTTATTCTGTACATCATCAAGGAGTGGACTGATCAGCTCATATAAATAATGAGCGTTTTTTAAAAATTTTCTTTGTACAGTATCTACTATTATATGGTGAAACCATTTAGAGCAGGAGTTCTGTGTTATTTAATACTGTAGTGGCTCAACCTGGCACAGAGCCTGCTAGGATTTCTGTAAGAAAGGAGAGTATAAGAATGTTGATCAGTTCATCACTTTTTAGATGACCAAATTTATTAACCTCAGGGTAAGATTGCAGACATGTTGGTGATTCCAGATTTGAATACAATCCTTAGCTAGCCTTTCCCAAAAGGTCCATGATCAATAAATATATAAACATATGAACACCAAGGCTAAGTAATTAAATACATAGAGATATAATTAACTAATAGTGACCTCCCTAAATGGAATATTATAAACTTGTAATACAGAAATTAAATAATTCCCTATGATATCCCATAGGACTGTCCTGCTACAATGCTGTATACGGTTAGTTTTCTAAATTTCTGTGTAAAATATTTATTCCTATTTTTTAAAATCTGTTTTAAATTTTTTTTCTTCATGTACTGCAGGGATTTAAAGTTTAACATATCAATACTTAAAATACTTGTTCCATGTTATGTCTAAGATGTTTGATATTTAGACAGATAGTGAGGTTAAGTTCAACTGTCTGGTATAGGGTGATAATATCATTAAGCTTCTCTTCTGGAGGGTTAGCAACTTAAGTTTACAGACCAAAAATTACAGAAAATGAAGGGATGCAAGGACAGCCAACGTTATGGCCCTAGACTTTCAAGGTCAGTGAGGACTCAGGACATAGGAGAAACTGTATTGTGCCATCCTGTAACTCAGTGGTGTCCCAAATTTACTAATCAAGATTAGGGAGCCACAGAGGAAAGTGATGCATGATGTAGAGTGTGCCTAAGGAGGGTCACATTGAGAGAAAATATTCTCCCAGACTTTCACAGAGAGCAAAGTTTTCGGGCAATGGCCGTGACTTAGCCACATGGCTGACATTGACAAAGGTTCTACAAACTGCGGTACAGGGTTTCAGGATAAAACATGAGGGAATTTGACTGACTCTGTCAGATATAAAAGTTACATTTCTTGTTATTTAGGTTTTACTTTATCTTGGTCTTAACCATCCAGCAGAAAAGTATAAACACAAGGTCTAAAAAGTAATGCCATAGTAATATGCTGAGCTGTAAAAGGCTCAAGTCAACCACTTCTGACATAGCCATTCATATGGATAACCTGCTACTATCATGGATTACTGGACTATATTGTATTATTTTGCTGAATTTATACATCTACAATATTTTAACGCAATGGTGTATCCATCTGGGACAAAACTAAACAATGAAAAGGGGATACAAATGAAGGACCATTTTGTATCTGTGTATAAAAAATAGGATAGATATACAGCTACTTTCTCTTAATTCTATGAGAAGAAAATTTGTACTAATAATGTTTGGACAGGATATCATGTCTGCATCTTATATTATGAATAATCACTACGAAGCAAACAATATGCAATGTGTTATTTATTGAAACTGTTCTACTAATTGATTTTGAAACTGTCTAATTGCCACTTTTCTCAATGAAATTATTTTAAAACTTAAACACTTCAAAATTATACTTTTAGATTACTCAAACCAAGTGTGGTTTAACAGTTCTGTACCTATTATTATATGATCTAGAACTGTCAGACACATTATGAGGCTCTTCCAGCACCATGAGAACCAAGCTAGGAAGCCACAGAGATTTGATGACATTCTAGTCAACTTGGCATTACATTGCATTAATAACAGCAAGAACATTCCTTCAAAGGCATAGATACTGAGCAAGATGGCATATCCTTTTTGATGTTACTGGCACTGTAAGGGCTCTTTTAGTTATCTATCTTCCTTTGTTTACTTTTCTCTGGGAAGGTTTAATTATATGTAAGAGAGAGTATTTCTCCATATTCTCTTTATGATAATATCATCCCATTCAAGAATGAATGGCATATACTGATATTCTAAGGCATTGAGAGTATACTTCAGGTAACACTCTGAGAATGAGGATACTTCATAGTCAGCTTTGAAACTTTTATGTCATTGAAAAATTTCAGGAAGTAAAATAAAATTTATACTTTAGTGAGTTAAGCTGTAGACTTCACTCATTAGTAGTACCAGACATGAGAAAGAAGAATTCTAACTGTATGTGCGTTTGAATGTAAGGCTGTGTACATATGTGTTTTACTGTGTGTATAACTAAAATACCCATGAATGTGTTATACAGAATTATAAAACCTTAAGGGCCAGGCATCATTGTTCAAAATATGAGGGAAAGACTTTTGTTCTGCTCAGAATATATCTTTACAGTCGTCTTTCCCTGTCCTTATTCTCTTTCTCGCTGTTACTCTCCTTCTCCTTCCTCTCCCTCCCGTGTCTTTCTTTCTCTCTCCCCTTTTCTTTTGCCCTTGACTTTGCTCTTCTTTTCACTTTTTTAAATTAAAACTGGATCCTGCTATGTAGTTCAGGTTGGTCTTAAACTTGCTATGCACCCCAGGAAGTCTTTGAAATCATGGGGATCCCCAGGTTTCTGCTTCCTGAGTTCTGGGATTACAGGCATGCATTACAATATCTGAATATCTATATTTTCTCTTGATAAGACACCAAGGTGCAACCATCCTTGTTTATAAATTGTTCCCAGTTGAAATTCCTAAATGATGGTAAAACAGAGCACAATTAAGAGATCACTGACAGAGAAAGGTGAGTAAGTTTTGGACAGGAAAAAAAATCCCTGGTGACACTTTATATTATTAGTTAATAATATTGCTCATTATTTAATAATATTTCTAATTATTCCATTAACAATAGAATACTGTGTGACATGGCTGATTTGCTTCTTACATGCATAGTAGTTGAAGAGGGTGACAACATTCTGATCTACACAGAGTGGTAGTACCAAGCCGATTATAAGAGAGAACACTTCTCACTTAAAATGTGAGATAAAGAAATGAATCACTCAAAGTTCAGCTGTTTTCCAAGATCTTCCTTTCGTTTAAATCAAGGACAATTTGTGTAGAAAAGAGCTCTAAATGTATAAATTATCCTCATTTAAAAACTTGTTCAGAATAATGCAGAACAACAGAATAAAATTATATTGTATAATTCCTTCCTTCTTCACATTTTAATGAGATAAGCATACTAGGTATGGGTTTAGACAGACAGACAGGCAGGCAGGCAGATGGACATATATCTAGCTGGGAAGGGAACAATGAAGCATAAATAATGTCAAGGCCTAGTCTAAATTATGAAAGATCAGTAATAGAACAGAGATTTACAAAGGGATTAGGAAATGGGGTGGGGATATGAAGTAGAAGTAGGTTATATTCTCTGCAGACTGTTTTGATAAGTAAAAATAATAGGAACCAGCTTTCTCACAGTAGGGTAAAGGTAAGTAGGGTAAATCCATTAGAAATGGTTGGAAAATAATTAATTATCTCTATATAAATATGTACAATGATATAAATATATATATACATTTTTTTCTACCTCTTTTTAAAATCTATTTAGTTTCTAAATATGACTATCTAAATGATCCTGGAATGGGGCGTTTTTTTGGCTTGGAAGCTGTAAATATAATTAATCCAGATATTGTGAGCAGTTATACATTTGAGCAAGCAGCCATCTTTTGGAGTAAGTTGATGTAGGGTTTGGCTGAAGGGAGTCGGTGTGGCCAGGCACCGCCCTCATCAGGGGAGGAGGCTTGCTTTTCATTCATGATGGGATGAACTACTTAATAACTGTCCATTAGCCATATGCACAGTTCCAGGAGATGCTTTACTTTGCGTGTGAAATTTTTCTGGATTCATACTTGCTGGGTTAATGGGCGATTAATTTTGCTCAGGAACTCTATGTTGACTTTTATTTTTATTTTATTAGTAAGTGTTTGCAGTATATAATATTTACATTTACCTTAGTGAATAGATGCATATAATAACTTATCTTCATTTTTTGTATTTCTCTTTCTCTTTCCTCACTCCACCATCAACTTCAAGATTTCTTGCTGGCTTACAAAAGACCTAATTCCTTGTTTCCTGCATCTATATTTTATTATTTTTAAAAATTATTTATGCATTGTGATTATCTTATACCTGTGTATTTTATTTCACTTAATATTTTCATCTCAATATAAATCTGTTTTGCTATAAATGTCTCAAAGTATTCTTTTATGTGGCAGACTCACACCACAATAGGTATAAGTAACAAATTGTCTTTATTTATTCACCTGCTGATGGATTTGTAGGCCTCTTCCAAGATTAAACTATTATGAATTATGCTGCTATAAACATGGGGTATGCATGTAATTTATGCCATGACAAGTTTAATTGTTTTTGAAAGATACCTAGAAGGGAAATAGCTAGTCGAATGGCATGTCTAGTTGTAGGTTTTTGATGAGTCTCTGTAGTGCTTGCCATAGTATTTGTATCAGTTTACATTCCCTCTAAGAGTTTAGAACAGTGCCTTTTTCCCCTTAGCCTTATCAAAATTTATTGTTGTTTGACTTTTCGATGACAGTCATTCTTTCTTGAGTAAGATGGACTCTCAATACCACTACTTTTATAGTGGGTATTATCATCTTGCATAAATATCATGCTTTTATGATAAAGTTGGAAGATTTTCAGTGCTTCAGCTGCTGAAAAAGGCACCAACATGGGGCAGAAGGAACATATAGCTCCAGTAAGTAGGAGGACAAGATGATCCTGTATTATAGCCCTGGACAAAATGTTCTTCACTGATCAGCATGCCTAGATTCAGAGCTGAGTAGAACCTGACACAATGTTTGAGGCGGGAAGGCAGAAGACAGTCATGTCAAAGTTTTCATACCATTTTAGTCACCTAGCAAATGTAGCCTCAAATGAGGAATCACTGGTGTTTTCTCCAAAGTAGCCATGTTAACCTTTTGCAAAGTAATCTAAACAATGATTGTCATAACCCACAACTTACAGCAAAGTTAAAGAAAAACTAGAAGTATTGATTTTTTTTTAAGTCTGCAAAGAGTGGGATCTGGGGAGATAGCTTGATTACCTAAGCTCCTGCCTGGCAACATAAAGGACCTGAGTTTCACCCCCAGGATGGCATGCCGTGCAGGCCCTGCAACACAGGGCTGACCATGCTAGCCATGAACTTGGGCATGATGGTACACACCTACAATCCCAGTGCTGGGGAGGCTGAGACAGGAGGATCACCCCCAGTCTGAGTGGCATAGTGATACCTCGTGACAACAACAACAACAAATCTGCTAAGAGCAAGTGATGCTAATGGATTTTTTTAAGGTTTATTCTCAGTAATGATTTATTTGTTTTATGAAAATATTCTTCTTTGGATTTATCAGACCTTCATGATGGGCCTGTTGCAAGGAGCAAAATGATAGTGAAGTAACAAAGGGTAATAAACACTTACTATGCACAGGGGTTTATTTTTTTGCCCCATCATAATGCGTCATGAGTCTCAAAAGAATGGTATCAATATGTAGAGAATACATGATCTAGCTTGTCGAGGATCTTACTGAGCAAAACCTAGAATAATTTGTACGATGACATAACCTTTGGTCACGAATGAATGAGTAAACAGAAAAATAAAGTCACAATTAAGACACCATGAATAAATATAAAAGAAACAATTTAGAAAAATACTGTTAGGAAATCATCAGAAAAATTATTAATTCAGTGGAGAAAATTCAAAGGTATTTGGGGCCAGGATATTTATAACATCTTAGCTTATCTCTCAAATATTGTGAAGTGGAAACCAGTGACAGGACAAAGGAGAACATGGCAGATACTAATTTAGTTCTGAACAAAATTATCATCTCAAGTAATGAGGCAAATTCAAATCACTGGCAGCTAACAAAACATAAAGCAGCAGTGGAAGCATCATGCCAGTTATAAATATGTCAGACTTTATGACATAAATGAAGTAATGCTGATATGAGGAACGTTCTACAGGATAAGTCATTCAGTATTCAATTATCTCAAGATTATGGAAATCATAGATGGACTGAAGAAGTTTTTGACATTGTAGTTTGTTGAAGGAACACATGTAAATGCAACACGTGCTGCCAGTTTTATTATAGACATTATTGAAGCTATTGATAGGACTTGAACAAGGTCTATGGTAAGTCATACGGCACCACAGTTAATTTTCTGATTTTTATGGACCATCGTCTTCACATGGAAGTCCTTTGTAGTTTTATGTGCTAAAATAATCAGGAGTGACAAACCATCAGGCTAGCAGTTCTGTCACAAATGACTCAGAAAAAAAAAAAAAAAAGGTTAGTGTTAATTTTCAAACTATTTCAGCAGTTCTAGAAACATAATTTGAAAGTTAAAAAAAAATGCGGTTGAGTGATGCTGATATTAAAATCAAATAAAACGTTAATGTGAAAATACAAAATGCTGTCACATTCAAGGCTTTGAGTGCCAACATGATGTTACGAGTTGAAATTCCACACCTGGCCTCCTGGGATGAGCTGCAGTCACACTATAGAAACGCAGCCCCACAGTTTTCTCATGTCCCCCAGGGAGAACTTGCCCTGTTCACTTGAGCTGCCCAGCATCATTTAGAAAAATACTGTTTTTCTAAATTTCAAATATTCTATTTGAATATGATGATATGGTTGAAAATCATTTCTGTACACCTGCGTGCCCCAGTGGGGCACCTTCAAAAGGGGATCTATGGAGGCTGGATGTACAGATGCCACAGTTCCTGCAGTATTGCAATGGGGGCCAGGACTGTATGCGCTTGCTTTTTTTTTATAATCCCTTATTCTATTTGAATATAATGATATGGTTGAAAATATCAAAAATTTCTGCAAATATCCTTATATGAAAGCAACCCAGAAAGTTACAAGAAAAAGAGTAAGTGTTCATACCCCTTGCACAAAAAGTCAATTCATTGGAGAAACTGAATAGTATTGTATGTGGAAATGTCTTATAGTAAAAAATGATATTGGAATGATCGCCACAAACGACTTGAAGAAAAGAAAACATAAATTGCTGAAGTAAACAATGTATGCTGAAAGTGATAAAAGTTAAAAGTCAGAGAGACAGCTCAGTGGACTAAGTGCCTGCTTTAGCAAGCACAGAGACTGGGGTTCGATCTCCTGAACCATATCCCATCCTGGGCCCACCTTTGGGTGCACTGAGGCTTCAACCGAGACCGGGTGTGGTGGGGCACCTGTAATCCCAGTGCTGGGGAGGCTGAAACAGAAGGATCACTTCATGTTCAATCTGCATACTGAGACCCTATATAAAATATATTAAAAGAAGGAAAGAAAAAAAAATCAAAAAAGAAAGGAAGGAAAGAGGGAGGGAGGGAAGGAAAGACAGACAGACAGAAAGAAAGTTAAAAAAATATAAATCATTGCACAGAACTAAAATTAAGATCTCAATCACTTGTCAACAGAGTGGACCCATCAGTATCTCAGTGAATAGATGCCACCTAATAGCATTTTGATCATGAAACAGCCCGATACCCATCATGAGGAACTGAAAATTGAAAAGATCTGTAAGCGTTCAACAGGCTGCTCACTGAAATATAAGAACAAACACAGAATTAAAGCTTTAAAACTTGTGATGATAAAGCATCTCCTTACCACAAGATAGTGAAGAAATTCACTGATGTGCTTGCCACAGTCACTAGTAATGAAAATACAACTGCAGAACAGGCCTGTAATGCTGGTCAAGGAGCACTGTGTGTCACTAGTTCCTCAGAAAGTCCCTGGCTGCATCCAATGAGACTACCCTTACAGGAGGCCTTAGAGGAGAATGATGACATAATAACAGGGTAGGGATCTGGTAACACAGCAAGCATGCGTAAGGCAAGCTTGCTAAGGTAAAAACCATGTGTTCTCACTATTTTTAAAGAAGTAAATTTTGACTTTTTTTTTTTGAACCAGGGATTGAACTCAGGCCCCTGTGTTTGCCAGGGAAGCACTTGTTCCACTGAACCATCTTCTCATCCCATGAAGTGAATTTCTTCCGGCCCACTAATCTTTAAAAACAAAAGCATGCATGTCATGTTGAATTCTTTTCACAAACATTTTGGACACAATGACTCATGCCTACCACAGGGACACAAAACTGGATAACAACGGTCAGATGTTGTTTCCGTTTGACAACTACCCTTCTCATCTTCCAGTTGAATCATCAGAAATAATGTCTATGCCATGTTCCAAAATGTGACCTCACTAATTCTGTCACGACACCAAGATATCCTGAGATCACTCAAGAACAAATAGCAAACACTTCCTTTAAGAGTATGCTAGCAGCGGTGAACAGAGTTTGGCATGAAGGATAACGGTGCAAATGCCTGGGAACTAGCGAGCGGAATGCAGCCGTGCACGCTGGGATGACTTTTGGTCTGTGACTATGTTCAGCGATCCTGTCGGCCACAGAGACGACTTCGAAGCATTTTGTATGTGAACTGGAAAAATAATAGATGTCTGAGCTCCTTACGTAGGCCAATTTACTTCTAGAGTTTTTCAGTCAACTAAAAATGTGAATATTAGGGTCTTTCTCATAAAATAATGAGGTTCATCCCAGTTGATCAGGGATGAAATAGAAAAGATAGTCTTATTACAGCGTGACATTATTAGGGCTATGGTGACCAGGAAGATGATGGCGTTCACACGGTAGTTCAGGGGCTAAGCGCTTACGTGGTAAAATGAGGTACTGGGCTTATGGAGAACTCTGGCAGCTGGGATCTATTTCAGAATGAGAAATCATGTAGTGTATAAAGTCAGAGACACACTTCTCAGGTAAAAATCATTGTTAACAAGGTAGAAGACTCTAGAGAAAACATTTAGGAAAGCTTTCCAGAAAAATACCTCCCCACTGCTGGAGAACCTACTTGCTGGTCCCTCAGTGGTTGTTTCTGTGTACATAGGAGAATAAAATAACATGGATAATAACTTTTTAAACAAGCACAGTGTTAGGTTGAGAGAGGAAACTGTCACCACTTACTCTTGCTGGTGTTGAACAGGTGACTCTGGGATGCTGGAAACTCCACCATGCAAATCAGTAACCTTGCATAATATTCCTTTTCATGGTGTTAACAATATGCCATAATTTATACTGCTTGGATTTTTCATGTAAATAGGTATAAAATATGATGTTTATTGTTAGCCTGTAATTCTAGGTAGAGATACTACCGGAGTAACCACTTGGTATCTGAGGTAAGGAAATCATTGTTTTTTAATATTTAATATCTATAGTCTTTGCTTAGTGTACAAAATTCTTAAAATGTTGTGTGCAATTTTTACATGAACTGCAATCAAATTTCATGGTTAAGCTCCTCTAAATATGTTATGCATTTATGACTATTCCGTGTTCATGAGGGAGATTGGCCTGTAGTTCTTTTTGTAGTTGCGTCTTTCCTTGGTATTGGTGTTAGTATACTACTTGTCTCCAGGAATGATTTTGTGAGGATTGTCTCCTTTTTAATTTCATGGAAGAGCTTGAGGAGTATTGAAAGTATATATTCTGTAAATTTCTTGTAGAATGCAGCTGTGAATCCATCAGGATCTGGACTTTTCTTTGTCGGTAGGTTTTTTATTACATTTTATATTTCATTGGCTGTTATTGGGTATTCCAAAGTTCAAAATCCAGAATGTTTCTGGTTGTAAATATTTAGGATATACTCAACTTTTTATGTTTTTGGAAATGCAGAGTAACGCAATAAAACTTTTTTTTTCAGGACTCTCTGGAAACTCATATATATATATATAATTAAACACAGCTTTTCCTCACATTTTAGAACTCCTGAATTACAATAATTCTGTCCCAAAGCTGTAACAATTTTATTCCTATTTCAAGTTCTTCCTAGTACTGAAATCTGTATGAAATATTCATGAAGTCCAAAGACTACTATGGAATCTGCATAGCACTCATTCCTGTTAATTGAGTTGGAGTTTCTGTACTGATGACTGAATTTCACTTTATTTCCCTATACTTTTCTCTTTCTTAGAAAACTGCTTAAAATTCTCTCCCTGCATGGCTGGGTCATGCCATTATCCTTCCAATTTATCTGTCTCAGATATTATAGCTTCTTAACCCTATATTTCACTCAGGTGAGATTTCTGATCCTGCAGAACAAAACACTTGATATGGGATTTCATTGCCACATATTCTGCAAATTGTGTTATACTTTCCTGAGACCAATTCTCCAAGTCTTAGAATCTTGGAGGGCTATTAGCATTGTACTTGTTTTAATAGCCTACTCATTGTGTTATCACATCTATTTTTCAAATTCAAGATAATCTGCAATATGTGATAGATTGTCTTTTTCTTCACAGACCTGTTTCTTCCTTCTAAAATTTTGTCTCAGTTACTGCAGTTGATAAGTGGAAGTTTTAACCAAAGCAGTCATAAGGAAGTCATAATGAAGTCTGTCATAATGAAGATTTAGTATATGCAAAGGAAACTGGATGTTCATAAAACAATACTGATTCTCTGTATTATGATTTTTGAGGGGGTGCCAGGGACTGACCACAAGGCCGTGGATGTGCTATATCCCCAGCTTACCACTTAAATGTGTATAGAATCATTATGAATGAAGCATAATACATTTCTCTATAGAGAAATATTTGTTAAATGAAGATTAAAATCATAAAATAAGCTACAATGCTCTCCTCTGATTTGATCATTAGTGAAAGCAAGTTATAGGTAATTTTTTCAAGAAACTAAGTGATTTTTTTTTAATCTTGCTCATTAGAAATTTATACTTTATGCCATCAAGTACGGCTTAAAGATGTTTTTATGCTTCAACTACTTATTGATCATATGCTTATTTCAATATTATTCTATCATTAATTCATTTAATAGATATTGATTACTACTCTGCCAAATGATTCCTATACACAGATACAGGAAATAAATACTTGCATATTCAGAAGTTATGATGTGACAGGGAGGCAGATACTAAATGACCACAGAGTATCCACTTGGGTATGTGAGGTAGTAAAACATCGCTTTCTACTATGCAACATATATACTCTTACAAAGAAATGATCCAGTAATAGCACGGAGGCAATGTAGATAAGTACATACTACAAACCTGATCTTATTATTAATGACTACTTTCATTTTCTCTCATGAGGTCATTTCAAACATAACTGATTTAACAAATGTGTGCATCAGCATTCCTCTTGCCAGGACAAAAGGCCTGACATTTGTGAGCAGAAAGCAAATAGGTTTAATATGGTCTGCAGCTCCTGCAGCTGCAGTCCACAGTCAGCTAGGTCTAAGATAGGAAATTCATGGTGAAGGTATGACAGCAGAGCTTCTGACTCCGCAGTAACCAGCAAGCGGAGCAGGGGAAGGTGCCAGGCAGAGAGTGAGCCTTTGAAGGCATTGCCTCTGTGACCCTCCCCCACCTGGAGCCCCGCTCATGGTAGCATATCCAGCTATGAAAGCCAGTGAGTAATCTATGGGTGGATATAATCCCCCCATTGTGCAACCACCTTCAAGAAGCCTCTTAATCTAGTCAAGTCCATAATTTAAATGAGCTATCACAGCAAATAAAAATATGTGTTACATAATACTATGCAGTAAATAACGTTTTAAGTTCTGGAGATAAACCTGTTCCCAAAGCAGGTACAAACACCTTTCCTCAATGGGTTTACATCACTAGGAAGGGGAAATCAAACAAAATATACGAGTAGATGTTACATTAGATGTGATTATAATAAAACCTGAAGAGAAAGCAAAAGTGATGAGTGATGTGGAATGTTGGGTGAGTTACAATTTTAATAGGACAAGGAACATTAGTTTAGATGCCATTTAATAATATTACCAAATTATTAATATTAAATATAAAAACTAAGGGTCAGAGAAGGTTAAATAAATGGTCCTTGATCATAGGGAGCCCAAAAGAGTTTGGATTTAGCTTGGATTGTCTGTTCTTGTGAATCTTAACTGTCAGTCTTGCTTACAGACTTAGGAGAGTTTATTCTTGGTGCTGAATTAACTTTACATTCTCTTTTAACAAACACAATTAGCTTCTCCCTTCAAAAATCTCTCCATCAGTTTGTGTGGCAAAAGGGGAAACAACTGAATTGGTTCTCCTTTGAATGATGGAAAATGTAAATATCTCAGCCATTGAGAGGAGCGCATCTACTTCTCCTGAGGTATGTCACTCACATAAGTGAGTGACGTTGGGGTGACCTTGGGGAGTCTGATTGCCTCACTAAGGGTGTGACATTTTGTGAACGGTTTGTGTTTTCTAAGCACAGCATAACGCTGTGCAAGGCATTTTTAACTTTTCCACCTCCCTGTGATCCGAAACATGTCTGGCAGCAAGACCAATAAATTTGGCAGTGAGCCAGCAGGTCAGACAGCAAATCCCTTCTGCGGATCAGCCTAGTGGAGCGTGAATGAGCTAGTTCACCATTAAGATCATTTACCTGGCAACCTGCATCGCCTTTGTGCGCACTTCTCTGGTCCTCCTGATCATTTCCTTATAGATAAGGCTGTGATTTCAAGTGGCTCAGGAGTGTTCTAGCAGCTTTTATGCAGACCTAGAGGCTTAACTTTTTACCCTGACCAAAGGTAGCTGCCATAGCACCACTTAAGCCATTCAAAGACTTTTCACTTCATCAGCAATGTAGTTTCCCTTATATTGTTGAATAAGATCTGTTGGTCTAGGATTTTTCCTGTGAATATTTTAAACATCCTACACTGCCGCATTGTTAGAGTCAGCTAATCTTATAAAGGATCCTCAGAAACTGTTTGAAAAAGTGTTTTGTGAAGCAACAAGCAGAAAGGAGGTGTACATTGTCTTGTTTCAAAAGAAATTATTTAAAACCACAGTTAAGATTTCGAGTCAAGTGGGGAACAATCTAAACAGAATTAGAACAGAAGACAAAATGCGCCTCTCTCATCTCATCTCATTTCCTCCCTCTGGGAACTTACGCTTTCTGAATTTTATTAAAGAACTGAGCTATCGGTTTTCTGGCACAACTACTCAACAATCTTTAGAGAAGTGTGTTCCATTTATATTTTATGTATCCTTGCATCTTTCTAATATTAATTTATATTTCAAGTCGGGTTTTATAAACTATTTTATTAGCCTCAAAATATAATTCTGTAATATTACAGATTACACTGAAATATAAACATCATTTTAGAAGAGAAGACATTAAATTTAAGGATGAGATACTTTAACTTTTAGAATTTTAGCCCGTTTTGCTCCTTGTTATTCAAACCTCTCAAATTTGTAGATTTTGAGTGATTTTTAGCTCAAAATCACTATTAGTGAATAGTTTAAATGTCTCATGTTATGCTAAGTCATACAATGGCTGGATCAAGAGGTGATAGGTAAGAACTGCATACCCACTTAAACACTTGTTTTTATTGGCTTTATTTATTTTTCCTTTATCTCTTGAATCCAATGTAAGCATCTGCAAGTGCTGCCAGATGATCAATTATTATTACTTTTTATAATTCTATTAACTCCCCACTCCATAGAATTTTAGAATGTCAAAACTGTAAATTTCAAAGAGGGATTATTTTGTACAATCATTGAGCTTTGTAAATGGGAATACAGAAAAGGAGAAGCAAACTGACCTATGTTATGCTTAAAACATAATGGATATTGAACTTTGTCATACACCGAATTCTCAGACTGTCTACCAGATTCCTACCTCCTGGAGAACGTGCTTTGTAAATCACCTTTCTGAGTCTCTCCCATAGTGAGGTCACAGTTTATAACAAAGTTGAGGGTGGAATAGATGAAGCTCAATTAAATTTAAATTATAAAGAAATGTTGAAGTATAAAATAAACTAAAATAATTTGTTTTTGTCTGAAATTCAGTTCTGAGTGTTCTGTATTTTATGGAAATTTTAAATCAGAATAAAAGGAGACTGGGTCATTTATTCTCTGATTTCCATCCCCATTTGTTGAGAACTTCATTGAACAATAGGAATAAAGCTTTAGATTCCATGGGATTTTTCTGCGAGCAGCTGATGAAGCTCCAAAGAGGCGATGCAGACACAGGCATTGAAGTAGAAAGCCCTGAAGAATGCCAAAAATATTCAGTTATGATTTTTTGTGCCAGTGATCAAGCTCAGCATGTTGGGACATCTGGATAGCTCAGCAGATTAAAGAGCCTTCTTAGGCAGAGTGAAGAAGCCAGGGATCAATAACCCCCATGCTGTGTGGGCCCTGCCTGCACTGAGACTGCGATTGAGACAGCGCTTGGAAGGCAGAGGATCCACTACAAGTCTGATCTGTGAGTGAGAACCCGGAGATGCTGTCCTAAAATACAGAAAACAATCAACAACAACAAAAACTCAGGAGCCAGGCAGGCATTTTCAGACAAAGGAACTACAGAATAATGTACAGGACTACAAGATAAACCCTGAGAAGACTTCAATGACCACATAGGAAATATAAAGTACATGTGTTGGTATATAAGTTTTGATCTACCTAGGTCTTAACCATCCAGCAGAAAAGCATAAATGTATAAAAATGAAGTATACATCGTGAGCCCATAATATTAAGCTGAGCTGTA
>PVKA01016241.1:0-48304 GCA_004027165.1 Ctenomys sociabilis | reverse complement strand
AAAGATTTCAGTTTTTCCCCATTTAGGATTATATGAGCTTTTGGGTTGTCATAGATGGCTTTTATCAAGTTAAGATAGAGTCCATCTATTCCAATTTTCTGTAGGACCTTGAACATGAATGAGTGTTGGACTTTGTCAAAGGCTTTCTCTGCATCAATTGAGATGATCATGTGGTTTTTAGATTTCAGTCTATTAATATCGTGTATTACATTTATAGATTTTCGAATATTGAACCATCCTTGCATCCCTGGGATGAATCCTACCTGGTCATGGGGTATGATCTTCTTGATGATTTGCTGTATTCTATTTGCCAGGATTTTGTTGAGTATTTTTGCGTCTATGTTCATGAGGGAGATTGGCCTGTAGTTCTCCTTTTTGGTTGCGTCTTTACCTGGTTTTGGAATGAGTATTATACTTGCCTCCAGAAATGATTTTGGGAGACTAAATTGTGACATAGGGGTGGAATTGGATATATACCTGAGGTAGCACAGTGGTGGCGTATTGTTGGTCTTGCCAGCTAAAGCAATCCTTAGGAGGATGACAGAGGCAGCATGTAGATCAATACCAGGCATCAAAGATGTGTTAATTTTCCTAAACAATGGAACCCTGTCTAGTACAAGTTTAATCATCTCAAAAACCAAATACTGAATTTGAATGAGGATGCCACAGGGATCTCTATCCTTGCCCCCCCCCCCCCGGAACCCTGAGTGATGCCACTCACCTTGACAATCTTTTCAGCAGAATCCCTTTGGCTTAATATTTTCCTAGGTAGAAGCAGTACTGGTGGTTTCTGATGGCCCTTTCCTACTATAATGGTCCACAGTCCATTGGCAGTGAACCAGCGTGGAACGCCACCAGTGTTGAGTGTGCTCATCCCACTCATACTTGCTGGACCTGAGGAAATACCACAGGATGGCTTAGCCTCCACTGGGTTTACCATGAGAGGTACCTGGTGTCACTCAGACTATACAAACTCCTATCCAATTATGGGTCACAAAAAATGTGTTTGGTTTCTTTTAACAACTTTCTTTTCAGAACCATTGTCCTCTAGTCCCTGAAAAACCTGATCTTATCTCCCATATGCAGTTACCCTGGGGTAAGCCCAAAGTTTTCTTTTGGAGAGGACCCAGTGAAAAATTGGCAGAATAAGCTTCTTGTAGTGTATCAGAGGCCCTGGCCTTCCTTCCTTCAAGAGGTTCTAAATATACAATCTAACTCAAGTTGAAAAATTAATGTATGAGTCATGATTCTAAATTTTATAATCCAGGTTAAATTTTTGTTCACTTAATCTAGAATGTTTTAATTTTAATTTTTTAATCATTTATTTATTTACTTACTTATTCATTCATTCATTATGTATTTGATACAGGGTCTCACTACACAGGTAGGTCTGAGGACTCACAGTAATCCTCCTTACTCAACTTCCTCCACATTGAGATTGCAGCCTTGCACTATTATGACTGATTTTTGTTGGCCAGCACGGCACACCTGAGGTTCTGGGGCCAGCATGCCATGTGGTACTAGGGATCAAATCCAGGTCATTTCTCTTGCCAGGCAAACACTTAAACCACAAAGCTATCTCCCCAGCTCTAGAATCTTCTTGCTCCTATTCTAAAACTTCAGTGGTCTTCCTAGGTACTCCACTTACTTAAACAGCTACTCAGTGCCATAGGACCATGCAAAACAGATGACTGCGATTGCTGCTTTTGACAGTGCCACCCATTGTAATAATCATGCAGACTCTTGGCACCTGAATGCTGCCACCTTGCACCTGCCATCCCGAGATCAAATTATTCCCATTGCATTTGTTACCCTATTCATTGATTGTAGGCCCCATTGCAAGGCCTACAGAAAAGAATAACTGCTGTACACTTTGAGAATAAAAGGATTCACTGATGAAAATGATTTCTCACAGTATTTGTTGAAAATATGTCTTCTGCTTCTTCGTGGAGTAGATAAGTAAGTTAAAACATCTGCCTTCCTATTCTAATCTTGCCAAGAATTTGGGTTCCTTCTTCTGCTCCAATGGTGGACTGGACTTCTGATCCTTCTAACAACATATCTAATTCCCTGAGCTACAACGTTAAATGTATGATCTCTACTTAATGGGACCATATCAATAAAAATGGTCTGACCCAAATTTATTTTGCTTTTGCCACTGTTCCAAGCCCTTAGTATCTATGCCCATGAAGGTTTCTTACATTTTGTTGATATAAATTAGAAAACTTTAATAGCTTTTTAGGAATGTAGCATACATCAGTATGGGTCATACCCATACCTCACCTTTGGGGCATGATGGATTTCAATACAGATGAGGAATCAGAGATGGTGGTAAGTGTGAATGTTGAAAAGAACAGCATCACTTTGCAAGCTAACTGCTTCTGGGGGTTCATTTCAGTTTTCTTGGTGGGCTTAGTCCCTTAAATGGAGTTGAAGAGGACCCTGGCATTGCAGTGCCTAGTATCACTTTGAGTTAGGGTCTAGAAGTCAATCAAATAGCAATTGTTGTTTCTGCAGATACTAAGTCTTTTTAATAGGGGTGGAGAGATCTCTTCCACTGAAAGAGAAGAGTCATCAGAATTTAGGGACTCAATATGGACATTCATTCTGTTCTTCTCACATATCCCGCCCATCTCTAGGACTTTTTTTTTTGTTCCTAATGGCTTCACATTAACTGTAGACCCCCTGTAATGTGGGAAGCTCAACTTGCCTTTTAATAGCCAGTCACAGTATAAGATTCTACTGAATTTTGATGTGAACTTGATTTTCATCAATCTTGAGCTATAAGAGGTAAGAGTCTCCTCCAGGATGGAAAAGTTGTCAGTTACACTGTATTTGAGTTGGGACTTTAAGTCCCTAAGGTCATCCCCTTCCTTCATCACTTTGTTCAGCAAGGTTACAAGCAATCAGCCAACTTTATTGCATTTATTACTTTTTTCTAAGTTGTTTGTAGTTAACATATACAGTTGCCAGGCTCCTCATTTTGCACATATGGTTGGTTAAGAGGAATATCTAATGCAGATTTTCATGTATATTTATTATCAGATCATGACACTATTATATCTTCATTTTTAGGAGCAAAGTTCTTAGCATCTGTAAACCTGATCAGAGAAGAGAGTTAATGTCAGAAAATCACACACCAGTTCAGAAACCTAATTCTTAAATTTTTTAAATAATCATTTTCAGAAGAAGCCCTGATACTCGTATGTGTATTACTCAAAATTCTCTGGAGACGTGGGGCCACTGAGATACATGGGCAGCCTGCCAGAGCTGTGCTCTGTAATTCGGAGGTCCAGGAAGTGAACATCCAAAGGCCAAGATCTGCATAACTAATGGTGTAGAATCCAGTTCAAGTATGAAGGCCTAAATTTTCAATCTAATGCAGTGAAGTCCAAATATTACTTAAAGCAACTTTGTGCAAGGAAATATAAAGTGTAATTCTGAATCTCTTATTTAAATTTAAATTTTAATTTTATTTATTTATTTTCTTTAGTATTTTATGAAAGGGTCTACGGGGTATTCAGGATCTTGCTATGTAGATCAGATTCCTAGTGATTCTCCGGTTACATCCTCCCAAGTGCTGGGATTATGGGTATGCGCCACCACATCCAGTCTCTATTGCTGTCTCAGGATGCCCTGGGGAAGGACCAGCACAGCAGGCCTGGGGATTGAACCCTTGGCCCCTGCCCCTGCTTGCAGGTACTTTAATCTGCTGAGCTATTTGGCCAGCCCTTTGAATTTTTATTTTGAAGAGAAAAAACAAAAACAAATAACACAAAGACTGAAACAAAGCAACATAAAACAATACAAATAGTACAGAATTTCAGAGCAAGAATGGAAAATTAACAATGGTTGTTGCATTACATATTGTTATCAAATTTGCTGCTCAGATGATCAGATAAAGTTATACAAGACTAATCAAACAATTAAAAAGTATATTTAAAAAGAACAGACATGTAGTTCTGTCTACCTCAGGATTACGTAAATCCGTACTTTGTTCTTTTTGTATTCATGTCATTATTGCATAAGGGTGTGTTTGCAGTTTCATTTTGCTTTAATTTTGTTTCTCTCTTGGTGGTCTTGCTCAATTTCTGGCTTGATGTGTATTAAAGACTACTGAAGAGCCTTAAGTCAAATTATTTCTTCCACATGTTTGAAAATTATATGAGGTAACAATAGCAAATGAACACAAAAATTGCAAGTTCCTTAACATTATCTTTAAAAGGTAGAAGCTAATGGTAAGATTAAATACGTTAATATATATTTTCTTCTCTAGTAGTTTTTATCATGATTGATTCAGACAGACCTTTTAAATGAATTATTGGAATTGATGATCAAAGACCCATAGCTTTTGGTGAAGCATTTGTGTTTGGAAAGATCTGTATCAGGAACTGCTTTCCACCAAGTCTGAGTGATTTTCTTTTTCCTGTTTCTGTGGATCGGCCTAATGTGATGTTACCAAGTTCTGCTATGCCATACTAGTGATTTCTCATTCATTATTTTATTTCCTAAGAGTCTATTTTAGTAGTGACATAGATATTAGAATGGTAATCAAGTTTGGTGTTAAGTGGATTCTAGGGGCCGGGGAGATGGCTCAGTAGAATAAGCACTTCCCTGGCAAGCACAAGGGCCTGAATTCAATCTCCAGTTCTGCCAAAAATAAAAAATTTTTAAAAATGGATTCCCAAGGTTAATATCACTCATTTTCACAATACTAACAAAATGAATTATCAAAATACTTATAATGCATATATTATAAATCACATATTAATACAAGACAAACTGGACAAACTTTTTATAACACACATCTGGTTGTTTAAAAATATCTACTATTGTATCTTCAGTCTTAATATGCTGATAAATTAATTTACATTAGTTAATAGCATAAATATTAAATATACCACATGTTCATAGTTTTCCCTCACAGGTTTTAAAGATAAGTTCTCTTCATGCAAAGGATTTAATTATGTTGATTCATAGATATTGTATTACACTGTTTAAAAGTCAGTCTTGAAGAAGTAGATAAATTTCCTCTGAAATATCACATAAAATATTCTTGATATGAAACAAAATCCAAATAGAATGTTTTGGAAAGTAAAAAGAAGCTAATTACTGCTCCTCTTGAAGTCCTTTGAAAATAGCTTTTAAAGCTTGCCAGATAAGGAGCAGCTAGCCCAAAGGGGAATACAGAAATTATTCATAAAGTGGCATTTCACATCTAGGAATCTTTTGTGGAAATTAAAAGCTGTTTGGGGAAATTAAAAGGCTTTGGGGAAATGGGCAATAAATTGTAAACATCTTAGACTATGGGGCTAGATGTAGGGTCATTTTCTATTCGAAATGAGGAAATGGTTTTGGAACAGGATTGAAGGAAGCTACTTGCACATGTGCCCAATCTCATTATCCCTCAGCTCTGATAGGAAGTAGACACTTGCGTTTATATATCATATTATATTTATTTATGTATTTAGGACAGGGTACAGGGTTACAGGGTCTCACTGCATAGGTCATACTCATAGTGATCCTCCTGTTTACAGCCTCCCAAGTGCTGGTATTACAGGCCATCTCCAACACGCCCAGCCTCAATTGCCAGCTCAGCTCGCCCCTATGCAGGGCCAGCATGGCAGGCCAGGGGATTGAACTCCTGGCCCCTGTATCTGCCTAAGCAGCTTCTTTAATCCACTGAGCAATTTGGCCAGGCCTATAATATTATGTTTAAATTTGCCTCAATACATTGTTTTATAATTGTACATCTATGCATGGTTTTCTGTCTCTGTTTGTATTTATATACATGCTTAGGGTAAAATTATGTCCATGTTGAAAAACAAGAAAGTTAAAATTATGGGTCTAGAAGTTGTAATAACTTCTGAAAGACATGTAGTAAGATTGATAAGGGCAACAGGAGCACCTAGAAACATCCTCATGGGAGAAATGTAGGGTGAAGGTGGGAATGAAGGCATCCTTGGCAGCATACAAACCGCAGCTGCAGAATGGTGAGCCAACAGACACTCTCAGAGATGGAGAATACTTCATGTCAAATTAACATTCTTTTGTGGATGTAATCTGGGAATTTGTATCAGTACTTAATGTACCTTGAGACCATAATACTAAGTAAAATAGACACACAAGCTTAAATACTGCATTGCCACCTTCACACTAGAAGCCCAAACTATAAATAAAAAGCAAATTCAAAAATAAATAATTGGAAACAGGACAGTAGGTCTTTTTCAAAAGGAAAAGAAAGCAACTCACGGAATGGAGGAGAGGGCGAGAGGGAAAAGGGTGAAAAAATTTAAGACGTGTCAGTGTACCAACTACCTACATGAAATGTGATTACTACGTGCTGAAAAGGTTTGGTAGTAAAACAATAAAAAAAGATTTGAATCTCTTTTGGTACAAAATGTCTAATTCATTGGCGAAAGGCAAAAGAAAACCATCCATCAACTTTAGAGCACTAGGAAAAGCTAACCACAGCTGAGAAAAAGGAAGCATTGATGCATGGGAACAGGGTGGAAAAGTATTCTGATCCTGAAAATATAACTGGAAGGGGATCAGAAAAATTCACAGGGACTTCCAAGATTAAGATACAAGCAGCCAGAACACACCCTTACAGTGGTATTTAGGCTTGTCTAAGAAACGTGGACAAAAAAATATGGCAGAGTTTTTGAAGACAACCTCAAGCGACATTATTTCATGGAAGTGCAGTGAAAGAGGAAGGCTGAAGGCTGAAGATGGAATTGAAAGTGAGAAATTGTGAAATGCTCCCTCTCTCAACCATCAAACAAACCAGGCCCAACTCTAAATCAAAAGTATAAGGGGAAAATCTTTGTAATTGTAGGGTTTTTCATTGAAAATGTCCCTCAGAATTGTCACATTGGAGGCGGGGTTTGATCAAAAGCGACAGGCCACAGGAGGCATGCGTTGGAAGTGTGCACTCTTGTCCCCATTCTCTGTCCTCTGCTTCCTGACCTCTGGGATGTGAACAGCCGTTCTCCCCCTTCCTCTTGCATCATGAATATCTGCAATAGAGCACACCAGCCACAAACTATACCCACTGAAAGTGTGAGCCAAAATAGACTTCTCCTTAAGTTTCAAATAGTGAGCTGTTCATCCCAGAGATAGGAAAACTTACTAGAATAAAGATGCATGAGTGTAACTATAACAACAGTAGATCTCCACTCTTATCTGACTTTTGGCAAGCACCTATACTAAAGGTCTAGCAAAAAAAAAAGTAAAACTATTTCACCATGTCAAAGATAGGGAGAACCCTTTTCCATGAGATTTACTCCATAAGAAATGTATTCAGGTGTTCTCGGGCCAATGGAATGTGATAACAGACAGCAACAGGATTCTGCATGGTACAAAAAAGTTCACTAGAATAAATGAAAAAAAAATTTTTTTAATTGTCCTATTTGGTTGTAATTTTAATTGATCTAAAATTTAAATGCTTATAAATAAATAAAAAGAGTATAGAAGGATTGTATGGGACTGGGGTGATAGATTGGCTGTCTAAACTCCTGACAGGTAAGCACAAGGACCCGAGTTTAATCCTCAGCTCCACCTTCCATGCAGGCCCGGTGTGAGCTGGCTACCAAGATCAGGCATGGTGGTGCATGCCTGTAATCCCAGCACTGGGGAGATGAGACAGGAAAATCACTACAAGTCTGAGCAGCATAGCAAGACCCAATACCAATAAACAAATAAATAATTTTTAAAAATTTTTTAAAAATGTAAAAATCAAATGTATGATAATACTAATACAAAAGCTGGGAAAGAAAATTTAGCAACACATACTTTAAACTTTCCTATTCTAGATGAAATCCTACATTAAATAAAGATATAAGGATTGATTGAAGATATATAATGAAAACCATAGGGAAAACCATGGGATATTTAAAACATTTTATCTACTATATAGTTCTCACATTTGTAGAGCACTCTACTCCAAAAAGAGGAGATATGCAATTTTCCAAATACACACGAAATACTCAGCAATATGGATTACATTGTGGCTTATAAAAATATCTAAGATATTTTAAAAATATAAAGTATGTGAAGTATCATTGCTTTCAATTCTATACAAAGTCGAGGTATGAGTTATCAAAAGCAATTAAACTTCTAAAAAAATCATGCACAAAACAGGAAACATTAACTGGGTGGAAATGAAAATAAAATATGTCAAAATATCTAGGATGGAATGTAAAGGGAAAATATGTAGCATTAAGAGCTTATAAAGAAAATCTTGAAGCAGTAATCTCTGTTTCCACAATAGGACATTTGCTAAACAAAAGCAAGTTAAATAAGTAAAAAAATTCAACAATAATAAAGATAAGAGGAGAAACCAAGAAAAGTGGTGCTGGTGAAAGAAATTATAAAGAACTTCCACCCAGCAATAAAAATAAATATTGAAATCCCCCATGCTATGAATATGTTGAAACTTATTATCTCATTTGATTAATTGAATTTTTTTACAAAAAACACCACTTTCAGTGTGTGCTCATGTAGCAAGTGTCCCTGTATATTCTCCTTGTGATGCTTCAGCCAGAAAGAGTGGTGAGGGATTGGAGGATATATATAACTCATTTTTTTTCTATATGTTTAGTATGGGGTCTGCAGGGTCTACAAGGTCTCACTGTAGATTGGGCTCATAGTGATCCTCCTTGTTTTCAGCTTCCCAAGTGCTTGGATTACAGGAATACACCACAACACTCAGTCACAATCTCTGTCTCAGCATGCCCCAGGGTTGGGGCCAGCACAGCAGGAAGGGATTGAACTCTGGCAGCTACGCTCTGCCTAAGCAGGTGCTTTAGTCCCCTGAGCTGTCTTGCTGGCTCATGTGTAATTCACTTTAACAGATGATGCCAAACTCTTCCCAAACTTGTTATTCCAGTTTCTACCTTTGTCACAAGCATATGCAAGTTGCCACTACTTCCTATGCTGATCAAGCTTCCTATTGTCAAAGTAATTAATTTTTCCAGTAGCGTGTAGCTATTGCATAATTGCGTATTTTTATTTGTATGTTATTATCACTACTGCTATGAAAGATCCTTTGGGGTTTTTCCCTTTGCAAGTAAATTGTCACATTTTATGGCCAATTTTCTAGTAGATATTTTGTTTTATTAACTGGGTGTGGAAGTGTTTCTAATCTTTTAGATATTAGTTCTTTGTCAATTATGCATTTTACAAATTCTTTCGCTGTTATGTGGCTTGCTTGACCACTTTCACAAATAGTCTGTTGATGAATATCTGTTAATTTTCTTTTGTGTCAGTGCTTCTCACTTAAAAAAATATTCCTCGAAAAAATATGATGAAAATTCTATAGTTCTTAACATTCAGAGTTTTTCTTGTGTACAGTAATAAGCTACCACTTGCTTGGTGCAAGTTGAGGACCCATGACATTTTCCTTTGTGTATGAACTGCCAGCTGTTGCAAAAAAATATTTTATACTACCTTGTAGTGTCGCATCTATCATAGATCACTGTCTGATTATCTAGAACTTTGTTGAAAATCTTTTGAGTCCTTCCTTTGGTTAATTTGTGAATCCCTGAACCAAAAAAATATACCTAAGTTATTATAATTTAACAATAAATCTATCTTTTAAATGCTTCCACTTTCATTTTTGTTTGGAGAGTATTTTCTTTCTTCTGGGGTGTTTTTGATTCTCATTCCTTTAGTGAAACAAGATTCTAATTCACAAAGAATTTCACAAAGCAAAAATTAGAGTGATGTAGCAGCACATTTATAATTAATTCTGTAATTTAAAGCAGAAAACAAGATCAACTCACTCTTCGCATGTAACTTTATCATCTCTCCATGAGTGCATTGGTCAGATGGAGCTTGGATTGAAGTGAGCCTAGCTTCAGTCTAAAAAAAAGGGAGCAGGAAATGGCAAAATAATTAACTCAAAATCAAATGGTTGTGAATAGTGCCCATAATTCTACTTTCTTGAAGACTGGGTGGTAACCAGCAAAGACTACTACTTTAGCAACTCCTAAAATCAAACACATGTCAATTGTGTTCCTCATAAAAACAGAAATGAAAACAACTATTTCTTATCTTGGGTTAGAAAAGCACTATCATATGAGAACTGTAGAATTCACATTTCATATCATGTGGATTGAGAAATCTTTAATTGTTATTTTTTAGGAAAATGTTTATCTACTGATTTAGAGAATAATCTAGACTGTCACTTCTCGTGGCAGATGCCCATAGTGAGTTCAAACGTTTGACAACAGAATGATATGGAAAGACTGCAAGAGTGTCAGAATTCTTAGTCGTCCTTTGTGTTCACAAATAAATGAAAACTAGTCCATTCTAATCTTTTAGTGAGTATGGTGTGGCCTTTAGCTATCCTTCTAGGGATCTGTCAGAATAAAAGAGGTGATGGAGGTTTCTAATGTGCATCCTCTAGAGGCCTCAGCCGCTCATATGCTGAAAGGACAATAAGTTTGCAAGTAGTAGTTACCTACCCAGTACTGTCTTTTCTGGAAAAATAGCTCTGGGTGAGGGAATTAGCTTTAAATAAAGAAATTTACTCCAAATTTCAAGATCATATGATTATGAAGCCACCTGCTAATGACAGGCTTGCCAGACATTCAACTAGTTCCTTTTTTTTTTTTCAGTATTGGGGATCAAACTAAGTACCTTGCCTTTGCCAGGTAGGCAATTATGCTGCTAAGATATCTCCCCAGCCCTAAAATTATTCTAAAAAGCTTTTTTTTCTTATTTTTTAAAATATATTTAGGACAGATTCTATAGGGTCTTAATACATAGATAGGACTGTTACTAATTCTCCTGTTTTCAGCCTTCAAAGCACTGGGATTATAGGCACGTGCTACCATGCCTAGTCTCAATTACCAACTCAACAAGCCCCACAGGAGAGGCTGGCAAGACACTCTTGGGATCAACCCCCAGCTGCTATGCTCTGCCTAAGCAGGCACTTTAATCTGCTGAGCTGTCAGGGTGGCCTTGTTCCTTATTTCTATCTGTTGCAAAAATGCTAGTACTAGGGTTAGCAAGATAGCTCAGTGGACTGGGCGCCTGCTTAGGCAAGTGCAAGATCTGGGGTTCAACAGCCCTGGTGGTCTGGACTGACCTTGTGCTTGAGTCCAGAGCATGCCTATAATCCCAGCGCTAGGGAGGCTAAAAACAGGAGAATCACTATGAGCTTGTGCTGCATAGTGAGATCCTACATGGAAATAAGCAAATAAATAAATTTTAAAAAGATAAAAATAAAAAAAATACTAGTACCTATATGCTGGTCTAATTCAAAGCATTTCCATTCATTTGACAATATAACTGTGTGTCTCTTATATCCGTAGTACAATATTCTAAAATTACAAGCACCAAAGAAATGACATAGGGTATTAATGAAACTTACATATGAACTAATCTTAGAGCTAATAGTCATGGGAGAATGAGCACATTACTGTTTTTAGTGTACAGCTTTGGAAATCCTGCAAAGTAATGATTAATGGGGTTCATTGTGAGCAAGTTTTAAACTTCAGTATGTGTGTTAAATCTTTAAATCCTAATACACAGATTGATTTGCAGTGTTATGAAGTAAGGTCCACGTCACTCATTTCTAATTAGGTCAAAAATCATGAGGATGTTATTTGTCTGTGGACAACACCAACATTTGCAAGAAATTAAAATACTGAGTGTTTTTCTTTCTTTTTTTTTTTTTTTTTTGTCTTTTTGAGACAGGGTCTCACTGTGCAGTTCAGGCTGGGCTTAAGCTCACTTTGTAGCTCAGACTGGTCTCGAACTGACAACAATCCTCCTGCCTCAGCCTCCCTAGTGCTGGGATTACAGGCATGCACCACCACGCCCAGCTCATTGAGTGTTTTTCAACATTCAACAATGCTTTAGAAAAATTAACTTGACCAAAGAAGATGCTGCTACATTAGGCCCACTGGTAAAGTGCAAGACATATTTATATCTTACACTGAAATCTCTCACTTGGCATCATTGTATTGAAATTCCTCACTTCTATTCTAGATAAATTACTTTAACATGTAACAATATGAATAATTTTTTTAAAAAACTGTAATGCCAAAAAGACACCATAAAGCTTATATTAGTATACATATGTGATATATTTCAAATTAATGCAAAACAAAAATTAAATTAGACTGTAATATCAAATATCCCATTTTTTATGTCACCAAGTAATATTTAAAACTTTATTGGCAGGCCTGGTGTGTGAGTGGGACCACCCGCAGCCCTCAGGGTCCTCACTCCAGCCAACGAGAAGACTCTGCAGTGTGAGTGTAACCACCTGGGGCCCTCCAGATCCTCTCTACAGCCAGCATGGAGGCCAGTCATGTGTGTGGAACTTCCTCCATCAGACAGGCCTGGGGTGGAACCCTGAGGCAGAATGCTCTACAGAGAGGCTAGAGGCAAGACCCACCCAGCTGATCGAGGAGCAGAACATCTTGCCAGAGTGGCACAATGGGTTCACTTCCAAGGGCTGCAGCAGGAAGAAGTGGAGCACAGCAGCCAAACCCAAGCCACACCCACCTGGACAAGTTTGAACTTAGTAGATCCGGACCCAATGTTAAGGTAATGACTCTACTGAAAGTCAGAAGATAGTGCTATACAAAATGACAAAGAGGAGGAACAAAATGCATTCTCAGGTCCAAAGCCCACTAGGAACAAATGCTGGAGACACTAGCATATAAGAATTTGGAAAGCACACACCTGAAATCTCTGAATTAATAGTGTCTGAAGTGGAGAAAAAGACTGCAGAAGGGAATAGAGGAAATAAGATCAGAAATAATTTCTGAAGTAAAAGAAGAAATAGCTACAATAAAAAAGTACTAAGTGCTTCTAAGGAACTGATAAAAAAAAAATAGAGGAGAATAGAAAAGTGATGGAATCCTTGAATGAGCAAGTAGGAAAGAAATAGAATTCATAAAGCAGATTCAAAGTGACAAATAGGAAATTAAAACCTCAGTCACAAATTGGCAAAACCATTTGAATGGAAGTGAAAATAGAGTTTTAGACCTTGAAGATACCATTGCAGCTAGTGAAAAGCTAAGAAAATATCTCTTAAAAACAACTGTGATGCAGGAAAAAAATAATTCAGCATCTGCAAGATGATGCAAATATGAACAAAGTAAGACTAAGGCATCAATGTGAAAGAAGTCAATACAAATGATATAATAAGAATATGGGCAGAAATAATAGCAGAAAACTTCTCAAATATAGGGTAGTAATCTGACATTCAGATAACTGAAGCATACAGAACTTCAAATAACATCAACCCAATTAAAATCACACTCACACACATAATAATCAAAATCCCAGAAATTCAGCACAGGAACAGGATCCTAAAAGCCACTAGAAAAAAGAAACAGTCACATTTAAAGGAAAACCCTCAGAATAATGGCAGATTTCTCTTCATAAACCATCAAGAACAGCATGGAGCAAAGTATTTCAAGTCTTGCTTATTCTAACACAGACTTATAATTCTACAAAACTCTGTTTCAAGTTTAATGGAGAAGTGAAATATTTCTATGACAAAGAACTAAAAAATTTCATGACCACAAAACCAATTCTACACACACTACCAAAAGATATTCTAGAGAGGGAAATGACCACAACTCCACTAATGAGAATGGAAAGAAACCACCAAATAGGGTAAACAATTAAACACAGAAGAAAAAGAGGTATATAACAGCGATCTTTCAATTATTCTTTTGTATACAGCAGCAAAATATTCCCATCGGCATACTCTGCAAACGGACTTCTCCTGCATCCTGTGGGTCATGATTCTGTCTGGGTCAATATTAAGGAAACAGCAGCAGCTCAGTCCCACAAGTGACACCTGGCCACCATAATCCTCATAGACATTGACGTCATCCACCACATCCAGAACTCTGTGCGATATCCTATCCCTAAACTTTAGAAGTACTGGTCATATATTTGCCATTCCAGTATTTTTATTATTTTTCTCTTCTTAATAATTCTTTACTATCATGAAAACTTTTTCTTAGTTGAAATTTTTCTATATATTAACCTAATCAAATGCCGTGTGAGTACTCTGAATTGATTACAGATTAGTATATATGATACACTATACGTTCTGGCCTCTTAGTTAGACTCATAATTTAATTTTAATTTATGAATATTATTTTGAAATGTTTAATTTAACGTTGAATTAATTAGTGTTTAATTAGTTTTATGAATATTGTTGAATTTTTATTTTGTTTTATGATTTATGCTGTTTATTTGACTTACAATCTACTTATAAGACATGGTATGCTATTTTCTCCTAGTATTAGAAACTTTAAAAAGTGTATTTCCTTTTACCATTGATTTTATCTTAGTTCTTCTTTGTCTTTTACACACACATACACACAAACACACACATACACACACACACATATGAAGAAATATGTATAGAATCTGACATAAGATTGATACTGTTTTGTGGAAATCTTCAATGACCTTTCAAATGTGTTCATCTAACATAATTATAATTTACACAGTCCTGCATAACTACCATTTTGAGAGCTCTTTTTTCTTTATCTAGGACCACACAGCAACTTCTCTTGCCTTCTGGATTTTGATCTTTGTTATTTTCTATATGCTACGTCTGGAAGTATTAGAATATTTTGAATTTGTATAACTGGAAAGTATTTTACTTTTAGTTTTCAAAGATATGTTTGCTAAGTATAAAATTCAATGAGGACAGATCTTTTTCTTTTCAGTCTTTTGAATAAATAAGTCTAGTTTCTACACACTTGCTCTTTTTTTTCTAATGTGGAATAAGATGCTATTTAATTTTGTTCTTCCATAGCTAATATTTTTTTCTATGCATATGCATTAATGATTTTTTCTTTACAATTAGTTTTGGACAATTTCAGTTTTGTGTATATTGATTTGATTTTGTTCATATTTCATGTGCAAGAGGCTCATATTTCTTGGAAATGTGGTGCTATAATTTTAATTAAATTTAGAAATTTTAAATTTTTAAATATTTATTGCCTATCCCCTTCTACTACGAGAATACTAATTATGTGAATAAAAGTTTCTTAATTTTAGCACAGAGTGAACTATTATATGACTGATCTTTGTTATTTTCTCCTAGTAAACTCTTTCTTCTTCATGTTTATTTTAGATAGGTTCTATTGTTATATTCACTTAAGTTTGCAAATAATTTTTTACAGTGTATAATCTATTAATCTCATGTTATATATTCATTTCAGAAATATTTTTTAAAGTTCACTCTGCCTATATCTTATATCGTTCACATTTTAATACTGATCTACAATTTTCAATTTGCTATATATTTATTATTAATTTGCAATAAAGTTATTAATGAATACAAAAAACATTATTAATTAGCTGTTCTTTAAAAAATAAAAAATACAACTTTATCAACTAGGCAAAATATTGAATTTTAGGTGAATGAAGCATACTATCATTGGATTTTTCTTAATTTATGGCCACCTCTAACTTGAGAAATCAAGTTTATCAGGGATAATTTATTCATTGATTTTGTTTTGTAGTCTTTCAACTTCAGAATATGAAATAGCAACCTATGATAAATAGAATTTGAAATGGCATTTCTTGAGCATAATGTTCATTCAGGCTATGAAAGAAAAACAAAACAATGGACTACTGTGTGTGATTTCTTTCTTCTGATTGTTAACAGAATCTTGTTATTCTCTATGCTATTATTGAGGACAAATTCTATTTTTCTCTTAGTAACCTTTTTCATCCTTTTCCCTCAATTTTTTGTTTTTCTTCTATGTATATCTTATCTTTAAATGGTTTGCTCTCAGAACAATATGTACCTGTAATTTAAATTTACTTTCATTTTCTTATAGAAATATTTTGTATATTTTCATTTGTGTTTAGCAAATTTGGGTATTTCATAATAAAATTAATTTTCTTTGAAGATAAATGTAATATTTCAAGAAGAACACATGGTAAAGTAAAACTGGGTTCTATTTGTTTGCAGGTTTTCTTATGAGCTCCAGGTCACTGATCACACGGGTCCTGGCAGAGCCAGTGAAGATGCTCTGTGTGCTCTACAACTTAAAAGCCATCTATTTCTCCTCTCACGTTGACAGTGCTGTCATTTTGCACCTGCAATTTAGTCCTCAAATATAATGAGCACATTCTCTGTTAACATCTGTTAAATTATTTAATTCCCTTAATAGTAAAACTAGGACACTATAAAAAATAAAGGAAACTTTGAAATATATTTATGATAGTGTGAATTGTTTTTGTGTGTGTTTTTAATTTGTGGCTCTGTGGAATTGAATGCAGATCTTTGTGCTTCCCAGGCAGGATCTTAGGCCACAAGCTATCTCTGGCCCTGAGATGTATTTATTATAAAATGAAGGTAAATATTAAAATCAAACTTATTAATATTAAATACAACCTTTGAGTATCTAACTTGTAGCAATAAAATCTCACTTCTCACTATTGCTGGAATTGAAGATGACTGACCTGTGTTCCTCATGGGTTCATGTTGCAGGCTGGCCTCAGGGTGCTGCTTTCTAAAAGTGACAGAACCATAAGAAGGCTTCAGGTCATTGCGGGTGAGACTTCAGATCATGGTTCGCCTGGAATCTCCTGAGTTCGCAACAGTTTCACTGTAAAAAGAGCATGTTTGTTTGTTTCTATTTTCCTTTTTCTTTGTGGCTGGCTCAGTCCACCCTGGGGGTGGGGCTTTTGTGGCATGTGGTGCCAGGGTTGGAACTGCGGTCCCTGCACACTTGCCTAAGTTTGTCTAAGAAGGTGCTTTAGACCACTGAATTAGCTCACTGGCCCTATTCTCTTCTTTTTTCCTAGCTAGAAATGTACTCTTGCTCCTGCATGTCTATCTTCCATGAAGTGACCTAGCCAGGAGGAGGACCAGAGAGCCTGCACTACGCTACCCGGACATTGAACTTTCAGGACTGTAGGTCAAATAAATCCCCCCATCCAGAAGTATCCTGTGCCAAACTTTCACTCGAGTAACAAAAAGCTGGCAACATAAATATTCTAGGAGTTAATTCAAGAAACAGATCATTTACAAATAGATTACATTGTAAAGATCGTAAAACTGCATAAAACCAAATGCATAAATGAGACGTGGCACTTCTATCTCGCTCTGACTTCTGGAAGCCTGTGCCACGTTTGGACTCGTTTGCGTGAGTTGCATCAAAGGCAGCACCGCCGTTATGCCATCAGGGTGCTCTTTCCGTTGCATACTTACAGCACCACATGTATAGATGATGTGCATTTGCATAATTAGAGCATCAACAAAATTACTTGCAGGTAAATATGTACAAACCACGTTTATCCTCTAAGAATAGTGATATTTTATATGCTCTCTTCTTGAAATAATTTTCTAAATTCTGAGGCTCTTTAAATTTTCTGTATCCTTAATCAGGTTAATGAAGTTGATCCTCATTTCTAAACTCAGCTGTCTACACATCATAGAATAAAATTCCTCCCTTGATGCATATGAGTAATTGCCACTTATCTATAGTTATTTTAAAGAATTCTGAATTTCAGCTGATATCATTAAATGTCATATGCATCTCACCTGCAGTATTCATGGTGCACCATATTATACATTGTTAGCATCAAAAATTACATAGCAATACTCCATTTTCCCAGTTTAATGAGTGGTCCCTAGTGTAAAATGCTTGGATAAGTAAAATTCAGTAGCTATTTTATTACTGGTTAATCTGCATTATGGCTTCTCACAGGAAGATTTTCCTGCACATCCCAATTGTTTTTGATTGTGGAACTTAATTGTTTCGTAGAATGTCTATCAAGATTGTTGTATGGCAGCTTGGAAAATAGATGACATTGAGCATGTGTAAAAATTAATTGGAAGATATTCAAAATTTTAAATGAATGCTTGCTATAAGAAATGCATCTAATTAAGCACATACCCATAAGAAACAAAATATAACACTTTATAAAATACATAGAATAAAATTAAAACAGAATTATTGCCATAAAATTCAGACATTTTACCACACTATAATTTATTTAGCACTTTTGGGGCAATGGACTATGGAAGACATAAGTTAATATAACTATATAAATTGAAGGTATCTGAATATGTCCTGTAAGGCTTAGATCACTTCTAGAGGGTCTGTATAATATTTTATGCAGCATCTTCAGAGAAAACACTGTTTTCTGATTAGATTAAGAACGTTCAAAGGGCTGGTGTGATAACTTGGCAGACTAAGTGCCTGCTTGGACAAGCGCTGGGATCAGAGTCCAGTCTCTAGTACCACAAAGGCCAACCCTTCCTCCTGGCATGCTGAGCTAGTGGCACACTCCTGCAATCCCAGCACTGGGGAGGCTGAAAACAGGAGGATCACGATAAATCCAAGCTGCTTAGTAACACCCTGTACCAAATACATATAAAAGAACACTCAGACAATTCATTGTTTCTTGGGTTATAAAGATCAATAAAGAAAACCTTTTCTAGGTTAAATATTATAGAAAAAAATATACAAGACACAATAATTAAGATTCAACTTTAAAATGGCTAAACACAAAAGATGGTTTGATTTAAAAATTGAAGTGAAAAAATTTTCAGTTAATATAAAATATACTGACAAAAGATCTACAAATTGCTGTACAGGTTTCAGGGTAAGTTCTGAAAGGATTTGACTGACCTTGTCAGATACAAAAGTTACATTTCTTGTCTTATAGGTCCTTCTTTATCTTGGTCTTAACCATCCAACAGAAAAGTATAAAATCAAGGTATAAAAAGTAAAGTCATATTAATATACTGAGCTGTAAAAGGCTCAAGTCAACAACTTCTGACATTGCCAGTCCTACAGATAACCCAGTACTATTATGGACTACTGGGTTATATTGGATTTTTTTTTTGCTGCATTCACACACCTACAATATATGAATGGCAATGGAATACACACCTCTGACAAAAGTAAACAAAAAGGGAATATAAATGGACCATTTTTTAGTGGAAAAAAATATATATCTGTATATACAAAATAGCATGAATGTACAGCTACTTTCTCTTAGTTCAGTGAGAAGAAGGTTTTGAATTAATAGTGTTTAGACAAGATGTCATGTCTGCATCTTGTATTAGGAATAACTACTACAACAGAAACAATATGCAATGTGTTTATTATTTTAACTATAATACTAACCAGTTTTGAAACTATCTTATTGCTGCTTCTTTCTCAATAAAATTATTAAAAGATAAAAGAGAATTTAAAAATTATTTTTAATACTTATTTTATTTTATTTATTTATTTAGTATTTAGTACAGGGTCTATAGGGTCTACATGGTCTCATTATAAAGATGGGACTCAGTGACTCTCTTTTCAGCCTCCCAAAAGCTGGGATTACAGGCATGTGCCACCATACCTGGTCTTAGCCACCATCTCGGTGAGCCCCAGGGGCAGGGCCAACAGGCCATTCTGGGGATTAAATCCTGGTCCCCGAGCCTACCTAAGCAGGCACTTTAGTATGCTGAATTACCTGCCCAGGCTTAGACTGTTAAAATTAATATATAACGTTAAATGTTCAAAATTACTGAAGTGTAGGTAATATAGAATTCCTTGAGACTTGAGATGTTATGACAGCACTGTTTTAAAGTCCTAAAAAAGGATCAAGTAAAATATTGTCAAAAAATAAAAACATCTTTTTCTAAATTTAACATTCCATGATTTTGTGTTCTCTGAATGAAAAAGCACACTATTTTGCACTATGTAGAAATGTTCTCATATTCTGAACAGAAAGAAAGAAAATTAGTTCATAAATTAACTAAATTTCTCCATGTGCATTCCATTAAAAATAGCATGTAAATACTGAAGAGATTAACACACAAAACTTAAGAAATCTGAGGACCTCAGGCTTTTACTGAAATATTTCATTGACCCTGATGACTCCATTCGTCCTTTTTATGAAACAACTCATCTCCAGATTGATAGGTTTGAAACTGCTATTAAAGATAGTATCATTTTAATACAGTGGATGGATGGAGATATAATTATTGTAAATAACTAAGACAAGTTAGACATTTTTGAAGACAACTTTCTGATCATTTGGAAATATGTGAAATTATGTTCTCTACGAAAACCAAAGAGAGAGCATGATGAATTTCTCTACTAACTGCGCAAATTGGCAGTATAATGGCATAGTTATGAGTAATATAAAGCAAAGTAAAAAAAATCAATAAGTAAGTAGGTTGACAAAGCTGATTACATTCCAGTGTTAAGTATATTTATTCAGTAAGGAGAAATCAAACATAAATTAAAAATTGGGATAAAGTGATTGTGAAGTGTGTCACAGATAAAAACATAAAATCAATAGTGTGTAAAAATCAATGATAAGAGATGTAGATTCTTGTCAAGATGGAGTAAGTCATAAGAGATTAATCTGGACAAGAGGGGTAAAACCTATAATAAAATAGTAGGAAATTATGCTTCAAATGTGAAGGACCATGGTGCTGGACATGATGAAATGAAATGCAGTGAGTTCTACAATTGCTTTTGGTTATAGCCTAGAGAAAGTCTCTGGAGTCTGTACAAGTCTCTGTTATGTCACCCTGCCTTGGAATTACCCTTATGGATGGAAGTGGAGGTCAAAGTAAAACTCACCTCTTGAGGCTGTGAGTCCCACCACGTTGAAGATACAGAAGTAGAATCCAAGATAGCAAGAAAAATTTCCAGGGCAATTCCATGAGACACAGTAATGATGAAAGAAACCTGCACAAAAGGTGGCACCACAGATTGGAAGTGGGGGTCCCATTGATATTCAACTGCACACAATCAGTGGAGTTCTTTCAAAAGATTGTGACCAAGGCCAAAAGTTACCTGGAAGAATTACAACAAATGAAAAACTGAGCTCATAAAATGATAAAAATTGTTACTGCTAATTTTAGCCCAAATAGGGAAATCCTCATAATTAATAAGACATTGGTTAGAGGACTCAGAAAAATCTTGTGTTGGAACAACTAACCTGAGTCTAATTGTGGTTCTAATTCCTCTTAGTAAATAGAAAGACCTGAAGGATAAGACTAATTGAAAATAATTTAATTGTACCCTAAAAGGTAAAAGTAAAGAATATTGATAGAAAAATAAAATTAATCTGCATATCGATTAAAATTCTCAGTGTCTATAATCTAATTTTGAAAATTTAGGAATTCAAGTATAATACATCATAAAATGGAAACCAACTCATAAAAGCTGAACAAAAATGAAATAAATAATAAATGTACTAGTATATAGAGTAAAATGCTATGATGAGAGGCTATCTATTAAAGCTATGGGAAAGATAAAATGTGCTAAATAGAGACATACGGGAAAAAATAAATCAAGAGATCAGAAATAAATGCAAAATATTAAAGAATATAAGAACACACCAAATGAAATTAGTTATATGTTATATATTATGGAATAAAAATTAGGCGATTTGAAAAATGCAGCAAAGAGAAGAATTAAAAATGAAAAGAAGTCTGAATGCTACAGCCTATGTATCTAAGCAGCCACGTTCACTTGTTTTGATTTTGATTATGACAACCTTCCCAGTGAATGGCAGAGCTGAATATTTTATGGCAAGGACCTCCAGTGAGGACCATGAAACTCAGCCTATTTACTCTCTGGTTCATTACAGAAAAGTTTGCTAACTTTGTTTTGACAAGTATAAGAAGTCAAAGATGGTAACGATGATAACAATAATAAAATCCACAAAGCTTACTCTTGTTTCAGAAGAAAGAAAACTTGAATTCACACTTGACTTTATAATTGTGAGGGGCTATAGCAAGGTGACCCTCCAGATGCCTCTTGGAATCATAGGTGGGCTTTTGCAGGGCCCGTAGCTCACAGCTGACATGGCTGCAAAAGGCTGCTCACTAGGTACAAAGCTGGGAAGGTTTATTTACCTCTCTAGTTCCTCCCTTCCCACGCTGCTTTCTGGATGCCTCACTGCAAGCAGATCTCTGCCGAGCCCCTCTGCTATGTCATCCTACCTTGGAACCACCCTTATGGATGGAAATGGAGGTCAAAATAAAACTCACCTCTTTAGGTTGTGAGTGATCAGTATTGGGTCTCAGGGAACAGAAAAGTAACTGTGACAGTACAGAAAATGACATTGGATCTATTAGAAAACAACCAGAATTTCTAATTTTTAAAATGTATTTAGGGCAGGGTCTACAGGGTCTCACTATTTGGAGCAGACTCAGTGATTTTCCTGTTTTCAGCCTCCCAAGCACTGGGATTACAGGCACCACCATGCCAGTCTCATTTGCTGTCTCTGCACCCCCACCCAAGATGCGGATCGGTACAGCATGCCAGGGACCAAACTCTGGCCACTGAGCTCTGCCTAAGCAAGTGATTTAGTCCATTGAACTATTGGGCCTGCTCTCAGAACTTACAGTTGACTTTAGCTAAACTATTAGGAAAAATGTATATATGAATGAAAAACTTAACTTTAATTCTATTGCACCAGTGATAATAATCAGAAATTAAAATTATAAAAGCTGTCATCTGCACTAGTTGGTAGAAATTTTAGGAATACACTCACAAAAAAGATAATCAATAGCTATACACTGATGTACATACACTCAAAGAAATTGAAGAAGTCTTTAATGGCAGGTGGAAACTGGCAGCAAAGATTCACATATGATCTGTTGGAAGTAAAGGAATTATCCTATTTCTTGATTTTATGGTGATTGCATGATTACATACATTGTCAAAGCTCGTCACAGTTTTACAGCAAAAAGGCAAATGTTACTGCTGTTAAATTTAAATTATAACTCAGTGTACTTGTCTCCTGTAAAGCACATAAAAATAAGCTAAAGATATAAACAGACAGCTGATAGCTATAACTAAAGAGAAAGAGTAAAATTGTGACTGAACTGAAAAATACACATTTTTACTTCTTTTTCCCTTTCAATTATATTTGTATAACAATGGGTTAGAAAGTATGCAAAGCAAGTGGCCATTGAGTAAACATAACCATCATTTGCAATTTCTAGAAAAAATATTTTCTTTTTGTATTTTAGGGAAGGGTCTACAGGGTGTTTGGGGTCTTATTACTAGATTGGACTTGTAATGATTTGCCTGTTTACAGCCTCCCAAGTGCTGGGATTATAGGTGTGCACTACCATGCCCAATCTCAGCACATCCCAGAGGCGGGGTTGGCATGACAGGCCCGGGAATTGAACCCCCGGCCCCTGCACCTACTTGCAGATGTTTTAATTGGCTGAGCTATTTGGTGGGCCCTCTAAAAATATTTATTAACAAATAAACAAATTATCACTAAGTGATAGTATATAATCTTGTCAGACCTTTGAGCTAATAAAGCTTTATATTCTTGGATGCTTTCTTTTTAATGAACACTGATGAAAATAGGCTCTGTCTTCTGGTGCTTCACACTCTGGTTGTTTATAAACCAATAAGCTGTTCAGTTATTCCCATAGAATTTGTCTTCTGAGTGCTTGGAAACCTTATACTGTCCTAACTCTGACCTTTTACTTCCAAAACTTATAACCCAAATTTATTTTCTCTTTCGCTGAAATTTATATAATTATCTAGACCCCATTCTTTCCTTGCAAAATGAAACAAATTCTTCTAAAAGGCACTATAGGTGAAGGAACTGCAAGAATAGCAAAGACAGACTTATTGTATCCCTATGAAGCAAGGCAGCTGTATTCTCAAGAGTGAGGCAGGCACCGCGCTGTGCATCCAGAAACCTAGACTGAAAATCCTCTCCCTGGATTGCATGCTTCTATAGAAAATATGTAGTCTTTTCAGTTTTAACTCTCCTAAAGCACACATAGTGCAGCCCCACTGAAGATTAAAATGCTTAATACTGAATATTCCTTAGCACGTTCTTGATGTCTCGAGTGACACACTTCAGCTGGGCCCAGTGGTGCAGGTTTATTATAATCCCAGCACTTTGGAAAGTTGAGGCCGCAGGGTGGCAAGTTCAAATATCACCTAGGCAATTTCTGGACACTTTGACTCAAACTAAAAGAAAAGGGGCTACAGATCTCATACAGTGGAATAGTACCCCTTCTTGTAATCTCTAGTACCAAAGTAAAATTACACATTTTGTTATTCTAAATAACTTAAAATACTGACTTTTTGTAAACATGAAAGCTACTTTTGAAATTTCATTTTATTTCATTTGAGGTATTTATTGATTTCAGAGCTGACTGACAACAGGCTTATATCCAGGGTGCATCTGAACCTCTTCTAGACCAAATGCTTAAAATACACTTTCACACCATGATAGTGAAATGGTCCACAAGTCTTATAGGGCTGTAGTTAAACTACATTTATTTAATTTTTTCTATTACAATACTTACATATATCTTATAGTAAATACTGCAGTTGCTATTCTATACTTACAAGCATTTAAAACATACAAAGCTGACAATATCTGGGCAATAATAAATCACTGAATAAAATCTAGAAATATGGAAGTAGGCATTTTAAATACACAGGAAAAATGGAGGTGAAAATTGTGAACCAATTTAGACTCACAGTGAATGTATTTATACATTGAAGCAATAAAGCCTATTTAAAGAGATTCTCACAAAGAGCTCTAAGAAAACAGAAAGGGTGACTTCTGGGCATAATTTAATTAAAAGCCTGTCCTCTAAAGTCACTCTGATTTATCATTTCTTAGCCCTGATACAGGGGTTGAAGTAGACGAATAGCTTAGTGCTTTCTTCCAGAGCTGCTCTCTGATGTTAACATATTCTTACACATAAGAAATAATGAAGGATTACTGAAGTATGGGGATCATTTCCTAACACATGAGCCAACTATAAAAATGTTCTTTAAACATGTCATATTTAGCAACACACTTTCCTTGTCAATCATAGTTCACCAACAGGCATGAAATAACACTTGGCCCTAACTAGAATAATTAAGTTTCTTTTAAAAAATTTCATCGAAAAACCATTAGAATAAACTATCTATGAAATTTTACAAAAGAGACACCAATTACTTTTATTAAAATTAGATTCTTTTAATCTAGCATCTCATTTATCTTTATGGGTATTAACAAGAGGAAAATAGACAATTTATGATCTGGTCCAAAAACTGAGCTTGAATTTTTTTGTTAACCAATGCATTGTTCTTTTTTTTTTTTGGACAGGGGTCTGTTTATATACAGGTATGCTAGTTGACTGGTTGTGTACCCTACTTCTGAGTAGTTCTATGTGTATTTAGGTCTCTATAGATAATATTCCATAAAGCTTCAGGAGAGGAGTCCTGGAGTCATGTCAACCAACTACTAACCCAATGTGCATTTACACAATGATAATAAAATTATTCAGCGATCTGTAGATACTTATTTAGTACATCAGTCATATGTTTTTCTTGTGCAGTTTCCAAAGGAATTTTTTAAATATTTCTTTTAAAAACAGAAATGGAAGATTAAGTTATAAAGCTAGCATGTATGCCTATGAAAAATCTGGAAAATACAGCACACTAATCTTTAAAAATGACAGAAGTTACACAGTTTTCCAGATTTCATTGAGGAGAGAGACAAAAGTGGAAGAGCGTGATAAGAAAAGGCTTCCCTGAAAGGCTGGGATTTAAGTCAGTTTTCTTTTTTGCAAACTGCTGCTTTTCTCTGATAAATCAGTACATATCTTTGCACCTTGAGTGATAATAGCAATGGAAATCTAGAGAAACCGAACTGCCATGCAAAATCAAAGGTCAATGTCCTTCTTTAAAGAAAAAAAATTCATTACGTAAAAGCATAGACTGTAGAAAGAGCTCATAGTATTTGGTAAAAAGTGGTAGAAAATTAGGATAGACAGACAGATGCATAGATGATAGATAGATGATAGATAGATAGATAGATAGATAGATAGATAGATAGATAGATAGACAGACAGACAGGAGATATACACTGAGCATAACTGAACTCTGAGATATTCTGAAGCAAGGTGAGCCATCTCACAATGATGAAACATTATCTTACCTGAGACAGTTGTAAGATCAATAAATCTTTTTTAGTGAATCCAATTAAGGTAATAAGACATCAGCATACTATTCATTCTTTACGTTGAAGTGTAGACTCTATTAAACAATCAAAGTAATGTGAACTCAACAATTAAGTTCAAAAACATTGATGTGAGTTGGAATGTGAGCAACATTTAAATAAACAAATTCCCTAGACAGAGAACAACATCAAAATATTTATTGATCAGTTATTTTAAACACCTTTTTAATATGAAGATATCAGGCTTCTGGTGTCCTCTTCATAGAGTCTGTGACTTAAAATTACAAGTTGTAAGGATTTTTCTCTGACACTCAGTGTCACAATTTTAAAAATGTGAATGCTTTTAATTTGTCTTCAGTATCAGGATTGAAAATCATCGCAGCTTCTAAGATCTTTAAAGACTGCAACCATTTTCTTTATTGTAAAAGAGTTTGAAAGCATACAGCTTAGCTACTCCTACTTGTTAAAGTATTAAGCCCTCATTAATAAAATATTATGATGTTAGAACAGACGACTTCTGCTTAAAGTTGGGAAGTACTTCTATGTTCACAAGGAGGTGTTATTGTTTACGTAGGTATGAACTGACATCTTGTGTCAATCTTCAATGTAATAATCAGCCTTCAGTGAAATTTAGAAGATTACCAATTATTCAAGTCCAATCACATTGAATTATTAAAATGTCATGTTACCCTACATGTAACTATTTTGCCACCTACACTTAAAGGAATGGAGGTGTTTTTATCAATCAGAGATTTCTTCTGAAGTGCAATACCCGTCTTGGACAAAACTAAACAAAAAAAGGGTATATAAATGAAGGACCATTTTGTATCTCTATATACAAAATAGTTAGGATAGATATACAGTTACTTTCTCTTAATTCAGTGAGAAGAAAGATTTGTACTAATAGTATTTGAACAGGATATCATGTATGCATCTTGTACTATGAATACTATGAAGACAACAATACACAATGTATTAATTATTATGACTGTCCTACTAGCCTGTTTTGAAGTGGTACCATTGCCATTTGTTTCTCAATAAAATTAATAAAAAAGAAAAGAAACCTACATAGTTACAGGTATCTCCAAAACTTACAAACAAAATTGCCACATCCTTTACTAATCCCTTTCCTAAGAATAGGTGTAAAGTAATAAAATTAGTATATATCTGAGACTTTGTATTCATTGCAATACTGTTGATCATAATCAAATTTGGAAAACAATCCAAGTGCCCATCACATGGCAAATAGGTAAAGAAGCTGTGCACAATGGAATACTATCAAGTCATATAAAAGAATGATAGATATAGAACAAACAACTTAAAACATGGATGGAGCTGGCTAAAATAACTCAGGCAGAGAAAGATAAGTAATGTATGATCTAACTCCCATGTGAAAAAGTGAGACTAGAGCTTTGGTTACCAGAACCTGAGACAGTGGGCAAGTAGAGATAGATTGATTACTGGTTATTAGGTACTAAGTTACAATTAGCTATGAGCAAGAAGCTATGGGGCATTGCTGCAGTGCAGGGTGATTTAGATAAGGATAACATACTCTGCACAAAAGCTAGAAGAAAAGCTTTTTAATGTTTTCACAATAAAAATGCCAAGTGAGAAGATTAATATGACCATAGCACAATGTATGCATGTGTCAAACCATTAATAATGCAAATATTCCATGAGAGATTATGTACTCAGTACATACTAAACAGATGAAGAACAGAACAGGGAGATTATGCATCTCTAAGAATAAAATGGTAGAGAAACTAACCTTATGAATACTGTCAGAAAAGAGAAGGAATAAGTTCAACATTGGAGAAGACAAGTCAAAAACAAGAAGACAATAAAGAAATTAAAAACTATTTTTATGTATTTATTTCTTTATCTGCTACAGGGTCTCACTGTGCAGCTTGGACTTGTAGTGCTCCGTCTGTCTCTGTCTCCCCTATGCTGGGATTATAGGCATGGGCCACCATTCCTGGTTTCATGGCTGGTATGGCTCGCCTGGGGTTCTAGAGCCTGTATGGCATGTGGGACCAGGGACCAAACCTGGGACCTTGCTCTTGCATGTCAGGCGCTTAGACTGCAGAGCTCTATCTCCAGCCCCAGAAACCGTTAATAATGCAAGGTAGCTTCCCAAGTAGCTGGTATTACATGAATGCACCATTGTACCCAATGGTGCATTCTTTATATCTTTCTTTTTATTGTTATTCTCAGAGAGAGAGGTAAAAGTGACTGAATATATGTTTATATATCTAGATCTATTTTAATACCATATAATTTCTATCTCCATGCATTTATGTTTCCAATAATGTAGTTCTATGTGATACAGGCAGAGACAAGTCCTGGACCTTGTGCTTTGTAACATTACATTCACAGCAGCTGGGCCCCTTGTGCCCCTTATCTAGTCCTCATCTACCTCCTTTTAATCTGCTTCATGGAAAAGGTCTTTAGTAGGTAAAAGAAAGAGTTGATGAGTTGGCTTGTTCTTTTTTTTTATTTTGAAGACTAACTCTCTGTGATAGTATCTGTAATCTGAGCAACTACATCGATGACAGCAATGTGCAATGTAACAACCACAGGTGGATACCTCCCATCTTCTAAATGTGTACCGTTTCTAATGTCTTATCAATTTTTACCATATTCTCTTTAAAATAGTTTTTGAAAGACTTGGTTTTTTTTAAATAAACTGAAATCTCTGTCAAAAAAAAAGAAAAATTGATAAAAATAGATCTATGCAGATGTTATGAAGCTATGAAATACTGATGGAAGTATTAGAAAGGCTGACCTAGAGATCCAGATCAAAAGCTTGTTGAACATCGTGCCATGCACCTGTTATCCCAACATTCAACAGATTGAGGCAGGAGAATTATGAGTCTGAGGCCAGCTTGATCACACAGAAAGATCCTGTCTCCAAAGCACAAACAAACAACAAACATAAAAATGATCTAAATGAAAAAGAGACAGAATAGAATAAATGAAACTGGAACAATGATATTATTTACATCTTCTTTTCTAAGATAACAAATTTAACATTTTAATAAAAGATTATTTTAAAAATATCTGAAATGGAGCAAAGCAATATATAATTCCAAGATTCCATGTAACCAGAAAAAGTAATAAAACCTTAATTTAATTACAATGTGAAAAACAGAAAACCTAGCAGAGGTATTGAATTGATAGGATAAACAGACAGGTCTTCATTGAACCAGGGATCAAAACAGCCACTTGGTAGATGATATAAATCAAAAACACACTGTGAGCATGAACTACTCTGAATTGCTCAGTGTCTTATACTCTTATCCATGTTTAAAGTAAAAAAGAAATTTTGAAATTCATAAACTCGAACAACACATCAGATATATTTGAATCTATCATTCAACTGAATATTTTTTTGGATAAGCAAAGTGAAAATAACACTTGTCAATGGGAAAGGAAGTCTTAGTATTATGTTTCCTTCAATGAGCAAAACAGTTTTCTCTCTCTCTCTCTCTCTCTCTCTCTCTTTCTCTCTCTGTCTCTGTCTCTGTCTGTCTCTGTCTCTGTTTGTCTCTCTCTCTCTCTCTGTCCCTCCCTTTCTCTTTCTCTCTCTAATGTCTAGGTTGACTGAGATTTTCTGTATCCCCAGTTCTCCTTTTGTTACTTCCTGTTCCTTCTAAACAGCAGTGCAGGCCCTGTGACTGGCCACCGTGGGAACAGAAGCTGAAGTCTGTTCGTGTGTGAAAGATCATTTCCTTAACATGCTGCATGAGAACATTTTCATTTTAATAACAGAATACTTAGTGTGACTATTTCTCCCCTAGAATTACCAAGTGGTGAAGAATTTTATTTTAAGTGAACAGGAGGTAGATACAATCTTCTCTGGAGCTGTCTACATGAAGAAGATCATTGGAAAACAAACATTTTTAAAATAAGTTTTTCCAAATTATGAGTTGTGAGAGGCAGTCTATAATTGTGGAACAACCTATGTTCACTTTCTGAAAAGCACAAACTAACAGCTCTTGGAAGCTTTCCCTTCCTCAGTGCAATAATTATATTTGTAAGTAATTTTGAGCTGGTTACATATAATATTTTGCCAAATATGATCATTTAGATTCATTGACACAGGCTTAACATCATAAATATTGACTATACAAGAACATTGACTATATTTGCCTAACATATGAGGATTTTGATCCAACTAATGAGAATTTGAAATTGAAAATATGCAAAACTCTCAAGCCACAGAGGAGCTTCAGAGGCAGTCGATGGATATGAGTTCACACTTAAATTTCCAGTAACTTTCTACTATTAATGGCAGGTTAGTCACGAAACTGGGAAATCACATTGTGATAATGAACTTATAAATCTAAACCATAATAATAATATTGCATCTTCTAATCCACTTTTTCTCTATTTACTGCTTGTTTTCTGGGAATAAACAAAGCAAACCCAAAACAAGTACAAAGCTACCCTTCGACAATAGAATATTATGTGTAGCCTTCTTCAGACTTTTATAATCATCTCTTTTTCCTCCCAGAATCCTGCAGCTGTGCAACAAATATCACCTCAAAGATCACTGAATAGATTTAAATCCTTCCATCTCATGTACTCTGCACTTTATTATAAAACCACAACTTTTAGAGCTAGGGAAAGAGCTCAGGGGAGTAAGTGCTAGTATGGCAAGTGCAAGGTCCTGAGTTCAATCCCTGGTACCACCAAATAAATAAATAAATTAATTAATTAATTAATTAATCTACAACTTTTGTGGCACAGTGGTTTTCCTGAGTTCAATCCTTGGTACCACCAAATCAATCAATCAATCAATCAATCAATCAATCTACAACTTTTGTGGCACAGTTGTTGTCCTGATCAACCTTGCCATAAATTTTGCTGTGAAAGAGCTGAAAAAATAAGCACCTTCATTTTGTGAAAAAAATGGTTTCTTCTAATACCTGCCACAAGAGGACTGATATAAGCTGGGGAGATAGCTCAGCAGCGTAAGTGCCTGTCTGACAAGCACAAGGTCCTGTGTTTGATTTTCCTGCACCAAAGGGGGAAAAAAAAAGAAGAAGAAGAAGATTGATATTGTCTGAACTTACAAATATTGGCCAGCTTCTTTTGCTGTCATTTTCTATTTGTCTTCTTTGCTGTATTTTTTTTCTTCCCTCTGTCCATCCTTTTTCTCCACTTTACCTTTCTTCTTGTGAATAAGAAGTGTTATTGTGGATTCATGAGAGTGAAGTAAGGAAAGACCATTGAAATTGATTAGAATAACATGAAATTGTAGTTTTTCATCTATCAGGACATGGAAGTAGTATAGAAATAAAGTGTGTGTGTGTGTGTGTGTGTGTGTGTGTGTGTGTGTATGAACATTCTTAGTTTTTTAACTGACTGACTGACTGCTGTGGCAATGACCACAGTAATGTCACTAGCCTTCCTTCCTAGATAGTGTCATCCACTAACAGGAACTGGACTCCCTACAACATGGGAAGCTCTGGGCTGGGAACAGAGAAAGGACAGGTGATTCTGGGGCATCTAGTTTATGTCTACAAATAGGAGAGTGCTTTAAAAATGAGAGAATGCATCAAAGTAAAAACTACAAAAAAAAAAAAAAAGATAAAAAAATCACGACAAAATGAATTAACTCAGAAGCAAGCTAGTGGGGTTCAAACTAGCCAGATTCAATATTTCAATAACAAAGTGAATAATGATAATAAATTAAAACTCATTAAGCAAAATAGAAATCCATTAGTTCTTAATGACATAAATTAATAAATAAAATATAAAATCTTTTGCTTATAGGAGAATTCCAGCTAATATACAAGGAAGGATGCAATTAAAATACCACTTGACAATTATCATAACAAAAGGTAATCTAAGCCAAGAAATATCGGTACACACTGAAGAGGCACACACTTTCTATTCAGCATGTATCAGGCAACATCTGGAGAGGAAATAATGTATTTATGTCTTCTCAATTCCTTCTCTAGACAGAAAAGAATTAATAAATCATCTCTTAAAATAATCTGCAAAAAAAGAATCTGTGATGTATAGCAAGACACTGTAATAAATAAATGAATTTAAAAAAAAAAGTATTCCATCTGGTAAGAAACAGCAAAGAGAAAGCAGCACCACTTTTGTGACACATCTAACAAAAATGCAGAACCTGAATCTAATCACAAGGAAACTTCAGGCAAATGCAACCAAGTGGTATTCTAAAGAATAACTGAATTGCCAAAGTGCCAAAATCGGGCTGGCCAGATAGCTCAGCGAACTAAAGTGCCTGCTTAGGCAGAGCACAGCGGCCAGGGTTCAATCCCCGGCTTGCTGTGCCAGGCCTGCCCCAGGGGCATGCTGAGGCTAAGTGTGGTGGCACATACCTGTAATCCCAGCACTTGGGAGGCTGGAGACAGGAGGATCATTGCAAGTCTGATCTGTGTAATGAGACCCTTTAGGCCTGTACTAAATACATTTTGAAAAAACAAAAAGTACCAAAATTACATGCCTAGAAGTTGCAAAAACCCTTCCAGATTAAAAGAGGATTTAAAAAAATTACTGCTAAATGTCATGTATGAGCCTCAACTGGATATTTTGGCTATAACAAACATTATTGAGACAAATGTCAAAATTTATCTGAGTCTGTGAATTATTCAGAAGCAAATCATCACTTCATTTCTTGACTTTGATGGTTGTACTGTGATCATACAAGAAATTTTCCTTTTTCGTGGGACATACTAACTCATGCATTTGAGGATGGTATGCTGCCAATTTATTCCTAACTGTTCTAAAGAAAAAAATTTTGTGATAGTCGTGTAAGTTTTTCTGCATTATGGTTTACATACAGGTATACCCCCAAAAGGTCATGTGATCAAATGTGAAGCCTTGAAAGATGGTTGGATTATGGGATGGCATTGCTGACATGCCATTAGGAGGTGTGCTTTGGCCTGAAAAGTGGGATGGTCTGGAATGTGGCCCAGAAGGGTTTAGCTCCCTCCTAGTGCCTCCTTCATTTCCTCAGCTTCCCAGGCACCATAGAAGGAGTAATTAATATAGCTCTGCCGCACCTCATGTCATGCTGCCCACAGTTGAGCCAGCGGACTATAGACTAAAACTTCTACAGGCCTTGAACCAAAGCAAACCTCTTCACCTTAAATGGGCATGGACTCGGTATTGTTTCCCAGCAATTAAGGTGACTTAGATAGTCAGTTTAAGAGTATTTCCAACTGAAAAGAGAAAAATAATTGTAATCTCTAGCTTCTCCAATTATCTCTCTTTATTTTCTGCAGATCATGGAGAAGTCTTTGTCTCTCCTAGAAATATAAGTGAGGATCTTATGTGTAGTGATTTTACAGAAAGACATAGCCTGGTGAAGAATGTTTTGTAAATCACTTTTAAGAGCAATTTGTTAATGCTTTTTGGTAATCAGACACTGATCTTAAGATATCTGGGTGACTTTTCCATTGTTCATTTGTGAATTTTTTGATAATGGACAGAATCCCTATTTTCTAGACAGTGGTCTTTCATATGACATGCCACCTGCTTTTTACCAAAAGGTGAGGCTATGTTTTTTCATCTTACACCAATAAGAAATGATGAAAAGATAATATCATGTTAAGTCAGAAAAGATTCACCATTTCCACAGTCCTAAGCATAACTTTTGGAAAGGTTTTTACAGTAACTGACAGTGTACATACATAATTCAGAGGAGGGGATCGCCATGGTATAATGGAATTAGAGATGAAAAATTTCAACATGTTGCCAAGAAAGAACATCATTTATCTCATCATATTTAGGTGCCCATACAAAATTGGATGTGAATGCCTCTTGTAGAAATAATTCATAGGCAAGATATATGGTCTGAAATTCTTCAAGCAGAAGTGCATTAGTGGGGAAGGCTGCCACAAAAATTTTATACAAAAATCCTCTAAATTCTACAAGATATTTTAACAAGTTGCACTATAATTTTAACTCTTTACCTTCCCCCTTTCTGTAAATTGTAGTCAAAATTCACAAAAGGAATACTTAAAGCTCTTTCAGTTCTGTTTACTGTATCTTCTGGACTTACACTTCTGTGTGCTCACATTGTTGAAATCAGATCAGGAAAAGTTTCTTTTGTCACAAAAATCAGGTTCTAATGAACCCATGTATATAATGGAATTTGAGGTAAAAGCATGATATCCTACCAGTGACATTCGTCTAGGAGCCGGATGTCTGGTAATCCTCTCGGGAGAGAAGAATCTCGAAAAGCACAATGTGAGGTCCCCAGAAGGACTGAGCATGGTCCATCCCTCTGCCTACAGCACTCATGTGTCTACGTGGCTAACATTTAGCACAAATAGGAAGATAAGAGCTAACATGATACAAAGTACAGAAAACATTTGCTGTGAATATAGAATTCTTTTCACAATTTGATCAAATCACTAATGATGCTTGTGTCATTCTTCTCTCAATTGCATCACTGTTTGGAAGACTTGTCTCAGCATATATGCCTCGGCAACCACAGCGGGAGAAGCAAGAAATTACAAAGTAGGACAATGTGTGGGTACTTGTGAAAACATTCAAGCTTGGAAATCAGCAACCTACTTAACAGTCTGGTTCTCATACGACCATCAGTTTAAAGGGTCATAATAATGGCACTGATTTCCACTGAATACTTCTGATGTGAAGAGTCATTTAATTTGGACAAACTTATGGCCTGTGTGCTTGGTGCACTGACCTTCGAAAGCAATCTTGCAGCTACATCTGGCCAGATCAACCCTTGGGACACAAACAGAAATTAAAGTATAGAGCTTCCAAAGATGGTTTCCTTTAAGAATGAGGCAGTCCTGGCAGCCTGGCCTTTGTCCCCTGCACTCCCAGGCACTAGGACTTGAAACACACAGGGCTTGCTCATATCTTGCACCTATGCTGCCAAACTTATCAGTGTAGATGAAGCTGACAATAGGGAAGGAAAAATCCTACGTGTTTGGGTGCCCTGACAACATTCAGTTTTTTAAAAAATGTGTTCTGTCTATTTTACTTAAGAGTATGGTCTCATAGTCCATTCATTTAGCTATAAATGTCTCAAGTTTATCCTTCTTTATACCTGAATAGTACTCCATTGTATAGAAACTTTTTACATGTATTCTGGGTAAAGAACATTGAGTTGTTTAATAACAGCTATTAAAACCATGCTGCTATGAGCATGGATATGCATACATTGCTGTGCTATGACTTTTTAATTCTTTTAGGAAGATATCAAGAAGGACAATAGCTGAGTCATATGGAACTACTGTGGAAATCAATGTAGAGATTCCTATAAAAAACTAGTACTAGAGGTTTTACATTCATTTTTTGGGATTTTGGCTTTTAAACTCTCTCCATATGCTTTGCATGCTGTTGTGAAGTAACAAATAAATCTTTGCTAGGTATGGTGGCTCAGCCTGTAATCTCAGCATTCAGAAGGCTGAGGCAGGAGTATTGCTAAGAGTTTAAGGCCAGCTTGAGCTTTGAAGTGAGTGCAGGGCCAGCCTGAACTGCATAGTGAGACCCTGTCTCAAAAGGAAAAAAAGAATATTTACTTCTTTAAATCATGAATTTAATGCCTGGATGTTATTTACATCTAAATGTAATCCTAACTGATATGATATTAAATGAAGTGTTTTTGCTGCACAATGAAATATGAAGTACTTAATGCTCAGCAGCAGTACATAACCCTGGGAATTTTAGAAAGTCCACCTCCTGTAATTAAAAACAAAAAAATCAAGAAGGAGCTCATACCTCTTCTAATATCAAACTAAGCTGGAATTTCTCTATCCCCTCATCATTTTTGGCTTGAAATTTTCATTAAAAAGTTTTCACTTTTTAATGAAAACTCTGTGTGCACTGGTGAGACTTTCTATTACACAGCGTAAAATATGCTAATATTCCTCCATTGTCTTCCCTCCTTCTTTAGTGTCTGGATTCTCGAGGGGAGCATTACCTTCTGTCTCTGAGTAATCAGAACATAGTTTCTTTATTCTTCCTTTGTGAAGCCAATAAACAGGTGCTGAACACTCCGTTTATATAACAAAGCACAGTCTCTTAATTTACTGATAAGAGACATAATGTCTGTAAGTGTAATATCATGTATACACCTTTTATGATACCAAAACTTTATGAAAACAGTTTGCAATGTATTAATTTATGAAATCCATCTTGTCAAGTTATGTTAAAACTGTTTCATACTTCAATAAAACAAAAGTAAAATAAAAAAAAAAACAACGAAGACTAAGTTTCTTTTTCCAAAACAAAAGGCTCTTCACTTCCAAGAACTTCTGCATGAATAAAACCTGTCCCTTCACATTGGCATCGATGGTGTTCCTGTCATCCCCTACACCCTCACATCAAAGGGATTAGAATTAGCTTATTTCTTTCATTTGGGGATTTTTTTTCTTCTTTTTTGCCACACTCTTTCCTGTAATTCTTTGAGCTTATCTTGAAACGCAAAAGAAAAGCAAAACTGTGTCTAAATACCAAACCACGTTGTCTGGTTTCGCCCCCTGTACTACCCAGGGCCCCTGTGCTAGAGACATCCTCACCTTTTCTTGAATTGTTGCTGTTGATGTTTTTGATAGATTCTCTATAATTTGCCCCAGGTGGACTCAAAATTATGAAACTCCTGCCTCAGCCTTCTAGAACACTGGAATGTTTTCACCACCATCCCCAGTTCCATATTTTACTTTAAGGAAATAACAACTACAATGTAGTTTATTTAGATTTGAATTGATAAAGGATTCAGTGGAAAAAAATTCTTCTTTGTACATTTGTATATTCACGGCCTTGTATGCTCACACGCAATTCTGCTCATGTGGTTCAAAATGAAAATGTATTTGATCCTGGCTTTCATTAAGGTATTTTAATAAGGATGAACAATACCTATTTTCTTCTATACTTCAGCATCTGAACAATTGCTCCACGCCAATACGCATCCTATTTATAGTGGAGAAGAGCACTCAGACCTGCAGATGCCTTTGGTTGTGTTTTTCACACTAGACTTCAGCTGCCCCAACCTCCAAACTGCACAGACGAGCAAAGATTTCAAAAAGATTTGTGGGTTTGACCTACTTTCTTAAAGTTTATTTTGAAACCATAAAAAAGACCTGTAAGTATATAATTTTATTTTATGGCAAATCTAATACATCATCCTTATTGTTCTCAACTTGTTGAAAATTGAAAAAAAAAATGTCTTTGCAAACAAATCTCCACTGAACTTTTAGGACTTGGTGTAAACATCCAAAATGTATGTTCTCCCTCCAGCTTTACTGAGGTGGGACTGGCAAATAGAAATTGTGCACATGGTTCTTTTTTGCCACATAAATAAATTCTGCTTCTACAGATTTGACCAACTGGTAACCAAAAACACACACTTTCAAAAAAAAACCTGCATCTGTATTGAATATGTACAGGCTCTTTTCTTATCATTACTTCCTAAGCAAACCCATATAACACAGTTACACAGCTTTGACACATGTCTATACATCGCCCGCCGGAGCTCTTCACAATATACATTTGAATTAAACATATTTATGGTTACTTTTCCGTAAGGTTTAACTTGGAGTTCTCAGGTTTACTACTAACATACCTTGATAGACCATACTTAATCTCTTTTCATTTGCTATTTAACTAGCTTATCACAGTTTCAGGTTTTTATCATTTTATACATAGTTTTTTTATAGAAGACATGGCATTAATTGGTAGTTTTTCATTAAATATAAAATGATATATTTAACAATACTTTCTCTTCTTTTTGTGTGTGTTTAGGGCAGGGTCTACAGGATCTCACTACACAGAGCGACTCATAATGATGCTCCTGTTTACAGCCTCCCTGGGACTACGGGTGTGCACCACCACATCCAGTCTTAATTGCCATCTCAGCGCACCCCAGGGCAGGGCTGGCATGGCACCCTGGGGATCAAACCCAAGTCCCTGCATCAACATTACTTTCAAAGGCCGTTTTCATTCTGATTTTTCAAGATGTCCAAATAATAATTTAAAATGTATAAATAAAGTACAGGAAAAGAAATGCCAACTCCTTAAAATGCAACTAAAGTATTACCAATGTCCTTGGATTTATAATAACAGACTTCAGAAACTGATTAGGCTTACATTTTCATTATATTATTTTGTATATGAATTTATAAATTTTTACAATCATGATATAAGTAAAACTTCTGAGAATTTTTCATAGTAGCACTTGATAATTTGCTTTCTATTAAAAAACAATGGTACAAGAAATGAAACAAGAAAATTTTAAATGTTTTTTGAAAATTTTTTATTTACTTAGTACAGGGTCTAGCTACGCAGCTCAGACTGGTAGCAATCCTCCTGTCTCAGCCTTCAGAGCTCTGGAATTACAGGTGTGCGCTGTCATACCGCATTTTGGTAGCCAGCTCAGTGTGGGTGAGCAAGCATGTGGTACCACGGATCGAACCCGGGTCCTTTCGCTTTCTAAGCAGGTGTCTAGACTGCTGAGCTAACTCCCCATCCCCAAGAAATTTGAATTTTTGAGAAATGACAGTTGTTGCAAAGTTTTGGATGCAAGATCCGGGAGATAGCTCAGCAGTATAAGCACCTACTTGACAAACGCAAGGACCCAGGTTCAATCCTCAGTACCACATGCCATGTTAACCTTGTGCCAAGCTGGCTATAGAAACGGGGGGGGAGGGGGGTGCGTGCCTGTAATTGCAGCAGTGGGGAGGCTGAGACAAAAGGATCACTTACAAGTCCAAGTCCCACAGTGAAACCCTGTACCAAATAATAAATAAATAAATAAATAAATAAGTTGAAAAAATTTTGGAACCTTCTTAGAAAAGACTGCACATGGTAAAACCTCAAAAAAGTGCATGGTATGGATGCTGAAAAAAAATGAATTTCAAATGAATTACTTTATCACTTATTTTGCTACTCCAAGCAGTGGTTATATTTCTGCTGCTTGATACATGTCTACAAGATAAATATGTGTTACATATGTGCCATTTAAGCTCTTAGAACTGTCTCTGATTCCACAGACACAAAATTCTTGCACCACTGGCTCATCCTCCAGTGCCATAGTTGTGGATGTCCAGGAACCTGTGCAACACCTTTCAAGTTACACATGTGTGCGGTGTGTTGCTCTTTTATCTCTAGTATAAAACAAGGACAAGAAAATGCTCAAAAAGGAAGACCAGTCGGGATGGGGGAAAGGAGAAAAGAAGGAAGGGAAATATAAGCTGAACAACTACTTTGATAATAACAATATGCAATATAATCATCATTGTTAATTTCCTAAAAACAAAAAAAAAATCAAACCACCAGTAAAACTCCAATTTGCTCTTTGCTTTAAAAGTAACTTTGCAGAGGTAATTCAAAGAAATCTGTGTTCACAGAAATGTTAGATGCAAGCAAAACACTTTTCTGAATGGAAAGACCTGAGTACCTCAGGATGAGCCCCTCTGAAGAGAATTAGGGAACAGTGTGAGTTTGAGGGGTCCGCATGGAGCCTTGCAGATAGAGGAGCTCTGTGTATGTTATCAGCACTGATTCAAGACAGAAACAGAGTTCAGTTTTAATGCAAAACAATTGGGTTTAGTTCCTACAAAAATGACTTTAAACTGCTTGCCAAATAACAAAGCCATCACGTTCAAAAGTAATGACCAATATTGACTAATGCTTTCCAGTTTAGAAAATGTCATCTAACACAGCACATGGGCACGCAGCTGGTACCTAGGAATTTACTGTGAACACTGTGGTGTTCTTCTGAAGTAAGCAATAAAGTGAACAGCCCTGGCAACCCGTGGTGTGCACCTATTCGGCCCCATCGGGGTTCACTGCTACCTTCTCCATGCCTTTCCTCCTGGTGGGAGTGGACGATGTGACCCACCTACAGGAGGGCATGGTGTATCCTCCACAGGATGACACACAGAAAGGTGTTTTTTTGTTTTGTTTTGTTTTGTTTTGTTTGGCAGAACTGGGGATTGAACTCAGGCCCTTGCACTTTCCAGGCAACAGCAAGGTGTTCTTGAAGCAGATTAGCGATCTGGACATGTTCCAGTCACTCAACTGAAAAGAAGTCTAGTTAGTTAAATTGTTGTATGTTGTTGTTATTGTTATTATTATTGTTGTTGTTATTAGTATTATTTTGCTTTGTTTTGCAGATCGCACTGCTCACCCTGGAGAACACCTGGCGTGCCAAGGCTATCTATAAAAATAACTCAGAGTCATTGGAGAGATAATTACGCTTCTTATGTGACCCTTCATAGCAACCAAAGGCCATTGCAATGGTTATCAGTCTTCAGGAACAAAGTACTCCACAGTCAAAAATAAGGGAGAGTATTTGGTAACATTTGTGGGTATAAAAGAATGTATTTTTATATAATTATAAATATGCAGATGTACAAGTAATCTGAAATAGTCATGAATCTCTCTAAGCTTTTAAGAATAAAAGGCAGATTAATGAACCTCTGTCAGGAAAGTGTTCATACCCTAACCTCAAGAACTAGGACTGGAATACCTCATTAGCGAAAGCGGTATTTTGCAGGTGAGTCTAATAGATGGGATTAAATTTTAGCTCTCAAAGCATATAGGTTATCCTGGAGCATTTGAGTAGGTCCAGTGTCATCACAAAGGTCCTTGTATGTGGGATGTGGAAGTATGAGAGACTAAGACGTTTGATAGAAACACAGGTTAGGGTGATGCATGGTGAAATGGGGGGGCATAACTGAGAGCTAAAAGCAGTACAGCAACCTCTAGGAGATGGAGAAAAAGAAACCAAATGCTTTTTCCCTTAGGCCCTCTGAAAGAAACTCAACTGTGTCAACTCTTCAATTTTAGTCTAAAAAATAGTTTTGGACTTCTAGCCAAAAGATTATACATGTGTATTGCTTCAAGCCAAGCACTAAAACATCAGAGCTAGCTAGCCCAGTAGGGGTGGGACAGGGAAACATTCCAAGAAAAAGCCATACACCGAGCCTCAGAAGAGAGGGGACATGATTCACTGGTGCTGCTGTTTCTTCAAACATCTTATAGCTACCTCAGAGAAAGCTGTGCTAGAATAGCAACAGGGGAAATATCATTTCTGTATGGGTAAAATTGTGTAGGAGCCTGTTTTGTTCCCTTTGCTATGGCATCATGTTCTCTTCTGTCATTGCTTAACACTGTGCCATGTTTCTGCTTCTCTCTCTCCCAGCTGTGACATGTGACAGCAATTAATCTCCCAACAGATCCTGCGTGTTGTGCTTTGGATGGAAAATACTGAGAGCCCATTGTGGTAAAGACTTTGCTCTCAGCCCATGGTGCAGTGGGAAGTAGTGGAACCTTTCAGAGGCAGGGAGTAGTGGAAGGACAAGGGTTGCTGGGGTGTATCCTTGAAGGGAGCTGTGGGGCACCAGTCTCTTCCTGTCTTTCTCCTTCCCTGGCACTATGAAGTGAGCATTTTACTCCTCTACATGCTCCCTATAAAGAGATACGACCTTGCCACAGGCCCACAGCAGCATGACCACCCAGCCACGGACTTAACCCTCTCAAACTGTGAGCCCAAAAATATCTTTCCTCTTTTTAAGGGAATCACCACCAGGTATTTTGCCCCAGCTATGTCGTGTTTTGTTTTGCAAGGGGGATACCAGGAATCAAACTGAGGACCTAGTGCTTGCCAGGCAGTCGCTCCTTCACTGAGCCATAGCCCTGGCACACACAGGTATTTTGTTACAGCAATGGAAAGCTTATTATAAAGTGGTGGAAGTCAGGGGCTAGTTAGCCATTCTGAGGCAAAGAAAGATGGAAAGCATATGCTTTGTGACATTGGCCTGGCTCAAGAGAGGATTCCTCTACTTTTTGCTTTATTTTTCACTCAGCAGATTAGATACTTCTTGCTTTGTCATTATGTCTCACTATTTTTCATTGAAAGGTAGACTGGCAAACTACCGTAGCTGATAAAGGTAGAAGAGATGCTGACTATTGTAAGCTCTTCTTATCCCCCACCACTGACCTGTAGCAACCATTTTTGCTTTATGTAATGAATATTTATATTGTGAACTACATAATACCTAATGTAAATACATTGCAAGTTAGTAGTGACTGGACTAGAAATTCTATCTTGCCCATTTATTATGATGTATTAGAACACTCTATAACAGTATTTTTCATGTAATTAAGATACTTTGTAGAAATGCTCTTTACTTTGATTCTATCAAATTTTTCTTTTCCTGTAAGGGACATAAAATCACAAAATACCAGTACACATGGAATATTTTCTAGATATGAGCTTCATTTTGAATAATATATTTTTGACAGAAAGGTATTCACATACATTTTAAATCAGCTATAATTCTTAGTCATTTTGGTTCTAAATATACCATTCAGCTTAATCCATATGTATATAAATATTCGACTTTCAGAATATGCCCTCCTTTTACCCTGACATTTCACTTACATCCTAAAAATGTTCTCCTAGGTTACCACACAAGGCACTAAACCAAACTCATTAGCCTGCAGATCATGGTCTGGTAACTGGCTATTACTTAGTTTCAGTCTTTTCTTCCTCTAGTTTAGGCTGATTCCATTCCCAAATTGCCATGATTTTGCACTCCAAATTTTTGTGTTTTTTTAAATTTCCATTACTGGGCAGTAATAGTAATACTGTGGAGAAAATAATGAGAAGAGATAATTTATAGCACTATCATAATAATATTAAAGATAATATCAACTACCATACATGGAGAACTTGCACTGGACCAGGCGAATAAACAGAAGGTGATCTTACTCCAACAATATCACCATCAGTAGAGGCCAGAGTAGACTAATCCTGGAAAGGTGATAGTGAAAAAAGAGCCAGGAGATCCGGGCTTGGCCTGCAATGGAGGATGGAGGATCATAGGCCACCTGTGTTTGCATGTGGATTTTACACACCAAGAAAGTAAACATTTTCCCTTCTTCCACACAGGAGGCAGTTTTACTGCTTGAAGTAGGGTAGGTGCTGAAGGTAGGCTTTGACACTTGTAGGAACCATGAGCTGTGGAGACTGTCATCCTTGAGCCTGTATTTTAGCTTAGTTTAGTCTAGTTTAGTTTAGCTTTAGGGATTTTTTTTTCTTTATGCATTTTGTGCAGGGTCTCATTATGCATCTTGCACTCACGCAATCCTCCTATTTTAAAGCCTCCTAGTGCTAGGATCACAGGCATGTGCCATCACTCCTGATCTCCGTGGCTAACTTAGTGCAACCAGGGGTGGGACCAGCATGGCCTGTGGTGTCAGGGCTTGAGCCCAACTCCCTGGGCTTGTCTAAGCATATGCTTAGTTCACTGAGCTATCTTAACAGCCCTTGATGCTGTATTTTAAAGGAATGAATCCAGAGGCCCTTGAGAAGCATAAGCCTGGGTTAAAAAAAACTTTCAAAAAACCTTTGAAAAGATATATTCCTTAAGAGGACAGAAAACAAATTTAAAATTATAGATTTTCTGAAGTTAGTGCTCTCATAAAAGTTGCCAACACTGCAAAATAGAGATCACTGTTATCATTATCAATTTAAAATTAGGAAACTTAAGATTGAAAGCTGAGCATTTTTCCAAAGTTGTTTATGATCTAAAAGGCAGGACTGTTGATGTCTCACTGTTCTCTCCATTGCATATAATACAAAAGCTCCACCCATCCCCCTGGGGATTGTCAGCAACATTTCTCAGAATTCTACACTGCTATTAAACATATTTACTGGGACACTATTAATTGAATGAAATATTTTTACTTCAGAGAGATAATGCAGAAAAAAATGGGAGAGTTAATTAGAAAATAAATTTTCTTTGAGGAAAAATATTAATGGGCCTTCATGACTGAAAAACTGTACTTGGATGCTAATATCAGGTTCTTTTTTTTTCTTAGAGCTTTTATTTTATGGAAAGAAAGTAAAGCAGAGTTTCATAACAATAGGAGAATACCAAGATTTGGTATATTCCATATTGTCATCTTCAAAGTAGTTACTCAGGAGTACAAGATACAGGTATAAATATTTCTAACTAATATCAACACAAACCATCCTTTTCAGTGAACCAAGAGACATTAATAGTATAACTAACCTGCATTTTTTCTACTTTTTCCCTTCTGTCCTTTCCCCTCACCTCCATCCTATTTCAGTTTTCCTTTTAAAAATTTCTTCTGAAAATAAATAATAATAAAATTTCTTCCAAATTCAGTGTCCATTGTATATTTTATAGCTTATACGTTCAATTATTCTTACCAGCATAATACAATGTTTATACATTGTATAAACTGATAATTCAATTTATGAGTATTTTCTCTGAATCTGTGAGTTCTGAGTTTTTTCAATTATTTACATCTTCGAGATATAAATCTTTTGTCTGTGGGACAATTGACTAAATAGTTTCCCACTCCATGGATTGTTTTTTCACTCCATTAATAATTTGTTTTGATGAGCAAAAACTCTTTAATAGGATGAGATCCCATGTGTTGATTCATTTCAGCGTTGCCCCTACAGTTCAGGTTTCCCTCATAAGGTCTCTGCCTAGACCTATGTCATTGAGGTTTCTACCTCCTTTCTCCTCTAGTAGATTTAGTATTTCTGTTTTACCATTCATATCTTTGATTCATTTTGACTTTAGTTTGGTGCTGGTTAGAGACCTGAGTGTAGTTCAAATCTTTGGAATGAAGAGAGCCAGTTTTTCCAGCACCATTAATGAGGCTATCTTTCTTCCAATGAACATGTTTGGCCCCGTTGACAAAGACATAAGGGCTGAGTGTGTTTGAAGTAGTATTTGAGTCTTCTAATCCACTGCCCTGATCCTCAGGTCAGTTTTGTGTTGTTGTTGTTTTGCCAGCACCACACTGATTTTATCACTGTAGCTTTGTAGTATAATTTCAAGTCAGGACTTGTGATGCCTCCTGCCTTACCTATGTTGCTCAGGACTGCCTTTGCTGTTCTAGTCTTTTCTGGTTCTAAATGAATTTCGGACATGCTTTCTCTAGTTCTCTGAGGTATGAGAATACCTCAATTCATTGGTATTGTATTAAATCTATTAAATATTATATTAAATATAATAGTTTTGGAAGTATGCCCACTTTCACAGTGTTGGTTCTTTCTATTCATGAGCAAGAGATATTTTCCCATTTTATTTTTTTATTATTTTTTTGTCTTTTTTTGAGACAGGGTCTCACTATGCAGTTCAGACTTGCCTTAAGCTCACTTTGTAGCTCAGGCTGGTCTCGAACTCATAACAATCCTCCTGCCTCAACCTCCCAAGTGCTGGGATCCCATTTTCTGATATCCTGTTCAATTTCCTTTTACAGAGTAATGTGATTTTCTTTTTTAAATGTATTTCTAGTACAGTGTCTGGAGGGTTTCATTACACAGATTAGACTCAGTGATTCTCCTGTTTTCAGCCTCCAAATTGCTGGAATTACGGGCACGTACCAGCATGGCCAGTCTCAATTGCCCAAGCCTGGGGTTGGAGCCAGAATGGCTTGTTGTACTGGGTATTGAACCCAAGCCCCTGCACTCTGCCTAAGCAGGTGTTTTAGTCTACTGAGCTATTTGTCTGGCCCTGTAATTTTCAGTGTATAAATCTTTTACTTCCTTGTTTGATTGGTTCCTAAGTACTTCATGATGTTGGATGCTATGGTGAAGGATATTGTTCCCCTAATTTCTCTCTCAGTGAGTGGTGTTGCTTTTATACAGGAATGTTATTGATGTATAGTTCTGATTTTGTATGCAGTTATGCTACTGAATTTGCTTATTAATATTATGTCTATTGGTGGAGTTTTTGTGGTCTTCTATGTAGAGTATCATGTCATCTATGAATAATGATAATTTAAATTCTTTCCTATTTTTATTCCTATTAGTACTTTCTCTTTTTTAATTGGTCTGTTATTTCCAGAACTATATTGAATAGGAGTGGTAATAATAAATATCCTTTCCTTATTCCTGATTTTACACTGAAAGGTTTCAGTTTTTGTCTATTTACTATAATGTTTCCTGTTGGTTTGGTATAGTTGGCTTTTCTCACATTGCCGTTAAGAACATTTATTCTGATTATCTGTAGGGTTCTTGTCATAAATGAGTGCTTGACTTTGTCAAAGTATTTTTCGGTTGAGCTAGATGTGGGGTATTACATTTCCTGATTTGCATATGCTGCATTCCTGGGATAAATCCTGCTTGACCATGGTGTACAATATTCTTGATGACTTGCTGCCTTCTGTTTCCTAGCATTTAATTGAGGATTTTTGTATCTGCATTCATTAAGGAGATTGCCCTTCAGCTCTCTTTTTTGGTTTGTCTTTCTCTGGTTTTGGTATCAGGGTAATTTCTGCTTCCAGGAATGAGTTAGGGAGAATTGTTTCCCTTTTAATTTTATTAGTGTTTGACAAGTATTGACATTAAGCCTTTTCTAATTTTTTTTTTTTTTTTGCATAATTCAGCTGTGAATCTGTCAGGACCTGGGCTTTTCCTTGTTGGTAAGTTTTTAATTACATTTTGACTATCATTACTGCCTCCTGTGTTTGCCAGGCTGGGTGCTACTATAGATCGTGTGATTGTGATGCTGCTGCCGCTCCGTATGTGCCCTGGAGCGCTGTCTCCAGTTGCTGCTGCATTGCCGGGGGTGCTGCCATTCTAGCTGCATCTGCACCGGCAGTTGTCGTCAGTGAGAGGGGGAAGGGCCAGAAGAATTCAGCCCCTCCCAGTTGCTCCTATTTTGGGTGTCTTTGTCTCCAAGCGCATTGCTGGTTCGCCTAACTCATGACTGTGGGCATGCGTTGTGACTTGGACTTTCTTACCAGGCTTGTCATGCCTGTCCAGTGTGTGCACCATGGTTGCTGCACTGCTGATATTCCTACTGGTCGACTGGTACCCCTGATATGGGGGGAGGAGCCAGTCACATGACCTCTTCAAGGGCAGGTAGCTGTGTTCCACTGAAGTAGAAGGAGGAGCCAGTGAGCTCCTTCAATATTGATTTCCCTTGTAAAGCTTCATGAACAGTTCTCAAACACTATTGAATGGTAGAGATGCAATGTATGAAACCAGCATGTAGGTGTAGGAAATCCAATGCATTTCTGAGGAAGAAAAAAACTTCAACAATTTAAAAATATGTACAGGTGTTCTCTGTTGGCATAGTTTGAGACTTATCCAACTTAGGTATTGGTATAGTTTTTACTGTAGCAATATCAAAGTTGTTCTGTAATTTAATCCATAGCCAAGAATATGCATACACTGTGATCATGTAATTATTTTAGAAGAGTACAGATTATGTATGTGTTTTCTATAATTATCTTTGTACATATTCCCATCTCCCCTTTCTCTTTTTAAAAAAATCTCACATGTAAAATGTTTTTTGTCATCTTGATATTGCTACTGTTACTATTAGTGTCATGCTTATATTTGCTGAAACAATCACCTTACCAAATATCAGCACATAAAAAATTATGAAATTTCAATGCAAAGAATGAAATTATAGAAAGTTAAATATCACACAAATAATATAACATTTTAAAGATTCTACACAAAAGAGCTTGGAATATAGCTTGGCAGTCTCAGGGCTTACCTGGCAATTACAAAGACCCACATTTGATTCCCAGTACCAGATGCTGCGTCGTCCCTGGAACCTCCAGCCTGGTGGCACACGCCTGTAATCCCAGCACTGGAAAGGCTGAGCCAGGAGGATTGCTGTGAGTCTGAGCTGCATCATGAGACCCTGTTCCAAATAAATAAATAAATAGGTTTGTACAGTATCTTTTTAAGAAAAGATTGTACACTGAGAATTATTTGCTTGGATTTTTAAAAAATTTCAGTATGATTTTGATTTGCTCAAAATAATTGCAAATAAAAATCTATTAAACCTAACATGTTAATCACAAATTATTATGAATAAATGTGAATGTAAGCAATATCTTACTTTTCACTCATTGCTGGGATGAAATACCTGACACCCAAAATCAAGAAAGGAATGGTTGGGCCAGGGGTGTAGTTCAATGGTGCATCACCTGCCTAGCAAGCTAGAGGCCCAGATTTCAATTCCTGATACCAAAAAAAGAAAATAGGAAAAATAAGACCAAAAAAAGTTCCCTTGGGGGAACTATATCCTAGGGCCAACCTAAAGCACCTCTTAGGCAGAGCACTAGCTGGCTAGGTCCACAGTGGGGCCCTCCCAATCCCCGCCCCTGGGTGTGCTGAGATGGCAATTGAGACTGAGCATGGTGGCACAAGCCTCTAATCCCAGCTCTTAGGAGGCTAAACACAGGCTGATCACTCTGAGTCCAGACTACATAGTGAGACCCTGTAAACCCTTATTAAAATACCAAAAAAAGAGAGAGAGGGAGAAAGAGAAAGAAAGAAAGAAAGAAAGAGAGAGAGAGAGAGAGAGAG
>PVKA01016240.1:0-40076 GCA_004027165.1 Ctenomys sociabilis | reverse complement strand
CCCCAAATATAATTCCCTGAAGTGGTGTTCAGTATTGCATTGTGTTCAACATTATATTCCTAAGAGTGAAGAAAATGTCCTGGCATGTAATATGCCTACTGAAGGTGGAATGAAAACATTCCAACAATCCATGAGGGCATAGAGGGGACCACAGGTATAATGAGAAAACAAGAAAGGACAGTGTTACAGCAGCCAAAGGGAGAGATGGTTGATAAAAGGAGAAATTAGCATTTCTGGGATGTTTCTCACCACAGCAGACTTTGTGTTCACCATCCCTACAAACAATCTCATCTAGGCCTTGCTTCAACCCAGTGAGGAAGGTGCTGTCCACTTCATAGGTAACTTAGAGAAGTTAAGGAACTTTCTCAAGATAACAATGTGCACTAACTCCTGCTAAAGAGAAGTAAATTGTGTCCTAAAAAGATACAAGACCACTGAAGGATTCTCATGAACACCACCATAACCTTAACAGAAACGTCCAGACTAGAGAAGAGTGAGAAATCAGCATAAGGAACAGAAATGAGAACAGAGAATGGGCCAGAGCTCTCCATGGTTGGCCTATGAAGGTGAAAATGAGGAAGACAAATACAAGATGATCAGTAAAGAAGCGGTAGGAAAGTCCTCTAGCAGTGGTTTTTATTTTTGACAAGATCATTTGAATTTCTAAAATGCAAGCCTTTCACAGTGTTGACGATCACAAGTATGTGAACAAACAGCATAGGGAAAGTATTGGTTTTTCTTGTTCCTGCTCCAAAGCAATTTGGATTTTGCTTTTAAAAAGTGAATCTGTGACTGTGTACAAAAATTACTTTCCACATCCTAGAGGATGTTGGGATCTGACAGGGGGTGAAGGTCTGGAACTAGATCAGCTTAACAAAGCAACAAAAAGATAACCTACTCCAGTTTTCTTGGGAGGCTGCCAAATAAGTTTTAGAAAATTTAGTTGAGCCACACTATGTGGCAGTAATGTGCTGGAGTGACCCACACTGCAGCCCATGGGCAGATGACCTACCTAGCTGGCTTGTTTTTCTGGGCTGTTTTTATCTTTGTCCCCCTGGGCAGTCACCCCTCTTCAGCATCAGTAGCCTCTAGAGATCAAAAGGATAGTTTCAGTCTTTCCCATCTTTGTTCTGGGAAGAATCAACTAAGGTGGAAGCCGTAAAAGCACTTTCTACACACATAAGGTATTTCTTGTGCAGGTTGGCATTGGAAGACCCCTGTGCAGTACAGATCCTGGGGCCCTGCTTGGGTATGCCCGAAAACATTCACCCACTGATTCAAAGTGAAAGATGAAATTCAAGCATAGCTGCACAATGCCGAGTGTCTGTGTTTGGGGAAGACCTGCACATTTGCTTCCCAGTGCTACCACTGGGACAGCTGAAGCAGATTTCCTGTGAATCAGGTTAATCCAGGCTAAGCTTGTGACCATGTCTGCTCTCTGAAAACGCTCATAGGGTAATATGTTTTCAATTTGCTTAGGCTCTGACAATGCACCAATTCTGGATCCAGGTCTTGCCGCAGGGGTGTTTCTGACCCATGCATTTAGCAACCAAGGGAAAACCAGTATGGCCGGTCTAATCACAAACCAAGCCAAGCGCTGTCCTTTTAAGAGTGCCTGCACGGGTCTCACTGAGGGCAAGACTCCACAGGACTCTAGCCCTGTGCCTGTTCCCTAGTTATCTGCTCTTCATGAAGACATGGATGTGGCCTGCTCCAAGTTAAAGGAACGGAGACAGAAGGAAATCACTTGGGGTTGATCACTTACCCACTCATAGTGTCAAAGTGTTGAAGTCCTGCTCTTTAGCATCACTGTTCATTGCAAATATTTAAAATGTTGAAGGGGGTTGGGAGCAGCGGATTAAGTGTTCCGGAGACCAAATGCACCAGGCTGTTCTCTTATGTAACATTCTGGGCTCCAAGAACCTCTGAATGGGAGGGAATCCATGCCACTTCCCTATAGCTATCAGTTAAGATCACGGCTTGACACAATGTTTCTGGGCACCCTCTTCTATCTCTACAAAAGGAGACTAGCCACTTGGAGAGAGATTCATCGCAGTGAGACCTCTGAAGCTATATTCAAAAAAAAAAAAAAAGGAGACTTGGTTCCTTCCTCTTTTCTCCCCAAATCTACACTGTCAGTCCCTTCTTTTCTGTGGGGGGCGGGGAACCAGACACACTCCTTTTGGGCAAGGTCTCATTAAGTCATTAAATTGCCAGGATGAGCTTGAACTTGCAATTCTCCTGCCTTAGCCTCCTAGAGTAGTGGGGTTGTGGGCATATGCCACCACGCCTGGCTACTGTTAATCTCTTAGAACTCCAAGTCAGCCCTGGCTAAGCACTGAATGCTGAGGACTGAAACCTGGGTGTGGACTACGGAATGTCATGATGATCCTTGGGGACCTTCCACAATGCTCCCTGAGCCATCTCTCCCTCCTCCCCTGCACCACAGCTGTAGACTGAATCATTCACTGTCTCCACACAGCCTCAGCTCTTGGACTGTGCTTGTGCATGTTGCCATCTCTGCTGGGGAAGTGGGGTGGGGGTGGGGTCCCTTCTCTGTCTGACATCAAATGTTCCTCCATAGGAGTCTTCCCTGCATGGGCAATCTCTTATACCCCTTGTCTAAAGAGTACAATGATAAAAGCTAGCAATCAGAGTTACTAAGTGAGCACATACTATGGGACAGGGGTTGTATGAAACCCTTTGCTCATTTTATTTCACTGAGTCTTCACAGTTCCTTCTGCAGGAACACGTTGTTATCACCCTTTTCTAGATCTGCAAAACAGAAGCAGGCAAAGGTAACATTGGCATTGGGGTTCAATTTCAGACTCCCATATGCTCCTCCCTGTTGCTCCCTAATCTGTACACACATCTATCTGCCTGTGGATTCCCAAAGCCATACATCTTTCACTGTCCTTTGTATTAATCCTCAGCCTGGCCCAAAGCAAGTGCTTGAGCATAAGCACTTTGGTGTAGCTTTGTGCATTTGACAGGTCCAGGAGGCCGGCTCTCCCAGGCTCTCTCTCTCTCTCTCTCTCTCTCTCTCTCTCTCTCTCTCTCTCTGCTCTACTCTGACTCCAGCAGGACAGGCTTTTAGGGCAGGTCAAGAGCCGCAATTAAATTGGCCTTACAGCATCAAGAATGCCAAAGCCAGGCAAGGAGAAAAACATCTGGCCTCCAAGACTTTCTAGAACAGAGGTGCTCACAGAATACAGGCACAATATTTCCTAATTTATCACCAAGTTCCTGAGCTATACAAGCTTGGCTGTGGGTGTCCACAAAATCTCTCAGAACAGCAACTCCATGGGGCTCTTCCTTCCAGGTCTAAACAAACCCAGAATGTCCCTGTTCCTTCAGACTTCCTATTTTCAGCCCCCTAAGGAATAAAACATTCAGAAAGAGTAAGGCGGTGTGCCTTAAAAGTTCAAAGTAAATGGGCTCCAGTGTTCAAGGCACTTGGTCTGTGTAAGTCTCAACTCTGGCCCCATTCTTCTGATGTGGGATGAGTTATTCAAAGTCTACACCTGTTTCCATGTCTACAAAGAAAGATAATACCGATAAGCTGACTGGCAAGGTAGAAATGGGAAATGCTGGGAAGGTGCCTCCTATGGAGAGCTTCGGGAAAGCTAGTGCTTGCTGCTCTCTTATGCCCACCGTGGTCAGTGGCGATGGTTTCTATTGGTTAGTCACACCTTACAGCCTGCGGAGCAACTTTTCTATCTGCCAAACTCTATACAGAAGATGACTGGTAAGCACTGTCCTCTTGTGCTAAACAGAGCTGCGAAGCGCAAGACACCACATGCCCCTGAACATGACAGTTCCGCATGAGAGGCCCCACCTAACTATGCTAGTTGTTCCAACATAGAAACTACTGAGAGTTGAGGCCTCCCTTTCTTCTACCCAGTGGCAGTTGCCTGCTGTAGATGTTACCTTGAATCCAAGTTAAGACCTAGTCTAAGATCCTACCCTATTTCCACCAGATGCTTATAATGATGATTTGAAAACTTCAATGGACCTAAGAACAACTAGGTGTTTAAAAATGACAGATTCAAAAAAAATTTCCCAATTCTTGGGATCACTACAGTAATCTACAGAGGATTATGACTTATTAAGTGATTCTGATATCACTAGCCCTAAGAAGCACATTTCAAAAAACAGAGTAACTGACACCTTAGAAATATTTATCCATGTAAATGTTCTTCAGAAATAGAGATTGAACCCAGGGCCTTTGCTGTGAGTAAAACTGCAGCCCTGTTTTGTTTTTAATTTTGAGATAAGGTCTCACTAAGTTGCCAGGCTAGGGTTGAATTTATCTTCCTGTCTCAGTCTCCCTGAGTGCTGGGATTACTGGCACCCATCAGCCTGCCCAGCTCTCCCTTTAGATCCTTTTTTTTTTTTAATGTATTTAGTACAGGGCCTCACTACACAGATTGGACTCAAAGTAATCCTCCTGTTTTCAGCCTCCCAAGCACTGGCACACACCACCACACCCAGTCTCAGCATGCTGTGGGAGCCAGCCTGCACAGCATGCTGGGGATAGAACCCAGGTCCCTATGTCTAAGTCTCCCGCCATGTTTTGACGATAAAGAACTGCCCCTCCTTCCCACATCTGTGTACCGGTATAATTTTCTTTAAGACAGTCCAGGATCTTATTATGATTTGGCTGATCCTAGGACCAAGAAGCCTGAGTCTTACCCTTTCTGATCGACTCTGAGGCTTCTTATCTAAATCTTTGTGAGGAGAGAGAAGTTGGCTGTCATGGACAATGCACTGCAGAAGCAGCTGTGATCTCTGAAACAGGGATGGTTGCAAACATGCTTAAGACTGATTAACAACTGACGTGATATATATATATATATATATATATATATATATATATATATATATATAAAATACATTTATTATATATAATATAATATAGTATATATTTATATATATATATATATATATATATATATAGTTACACAGTATTTCAATGTTTATTATACATACAGGTGTGTGCAGTGTGTCTATTCATCTCAGTTTCAAGGGTCTGGAGCCTAGGGTAGGAAGAGAACACAAGGTTGCAGGCTAAGATCTGCCCCTGACTGGCCACTCTGATCTGACATACCTTTCTCTCCTCTGCAATAGCTTCCAGCAACACAGTCTTAGGACCAGCAAAGCCACAGCTGCTCAGCGCAGACAACCCGATTTCTAGTCTTGCCTTCACTACTACAGGATGACCCAAGGCGAGTTACTACAGTCAGCTTCAATGTGCCTCCCTTTTTATTTTTATCTGCAAAATGGTGTTGGTGGGAAAAAAAAAATCTTTTCTTCTATGCATCTTAAACTCACTGGCTGGAGCTTCTGTGATGCAAGCCAAATTAATTAGAAAGAAGTACACAAGTATATTTAGTTTAAGTTCTCCGTGGAACAAGAGCCTGGGTGGAGGGCAAAGACAGTAAACTGGGATTCTTCTCTGTGTCTCTTTGTCTTTGGTGACAGGGATGGGCCTGCCCTCTGGATAGAGAGAGGCCACTTCTTACATGGCCTTAGGAGGCACTTGAGGGTGGGAAGAGTGGAGGGAAGGTCAGCGTGACCCTCTGCTCCTGCTGGTTTCCTCAAGGCCTTCCGCTTAGCATGTCCAATGTACCAAGATGTGTACTTAGGGGTGGTGTGTCCTGCCCTGTGTGGGTGAGATGTCGTAACAGTAGTCAGCACATACGTGGTAAGCACTGCATGAGCGTTGGCCATTATTACTGCATGTTCCTGTGATCCAAATCAAGCCATGACACCTGGTTCCAGATTTCTGGAACTTCAGGAAGAGAAGCTTCTTTGAAAGACACAAAATGAGTAAACATATAAGCTGACCCTTATGTAGCAAGAAAGCCTAGCCATGTAGTGTGAGAATTTGCAATCACATGGGCTATTAACTTTCCTTTTGCGCTTGAGTTGATTTGAATTGGTTTTTATTGTTTGCCAACAAAAGAATTCTGTCCTCAATTTATTAAGACACAATCCACACTCCACCCCATTCACCTAATGAAAGTGTTCGGTTCAGTGCCCTTAGCATATCCATACAGTCATGCAACCATTAGCCTGATGTAGGATTCTCAGTTCAGAAGGCCTCAGAAGCACTGTGTGTGCGTGCGTGCGTGCGTGCGTGTGTGTGTGTGTGTGATGGTAATGTGGACACACAAGTACAAATGTACCCCTGAAGCCCCCAAATGTTGAAACTATTTCTAATACTGGAATCACTTGACATTTTGGTTTAGAAGTAGCTGAAAGCTCAATGCAGTAAGGAAATAGAAATGAACTAAGAATTTCTGCTTTGTTTTGAGAGACATCAGAAAATCCCTTCCATCTCTCAGATTCTAAAAACATTTGTAATTGTAGCAGTTCCTATGATAAAAGGGAGGATCAGTGACGTTGTGTCAACTGCCTAAGCTTGTAGAGGTATTTACTGTTAAATACACTCAGGAGTTCGGTTTCCTGAATTCCTAGTTTTATGTAGTTCATATTTTTTTCTACAAGATTTCATACTCAAAATCCAGATCAGTCTTTTGAAATGCTTGAAGATTAAGAGGGTCTTTGTAATACTGTTCTGACCTCCATTAGCTCATGCATTTGAAACATGCGCTCTGATTAAGGATATCCTTATATCTATGTTTCATCCAGTAACTGTCTCTTCAGATAAGGAAGGCAGTGGGGAAATCAGTGTACTCTCCCCCCAGCAGGATGTGATAGGGAAATTCAAAATCCTACTGTGCTGTTTGGTGGGCTAGGTGGCTCTCAGATGAATGGTGTCTACAAACCTTCTACAAAGGTTCCTGCAACGATCTGATCTTCCTTTGCAGGATTAGGAAGCTGAATCACAGAGGTGCTTTCCTGGGGAGAAGGCTGGGGGATGGGTAATATGATAATCGTCTGCTTCCTCCAACAAAAAGATTTAATAGCCAAAATGATTATTTAGTGATTTGACCTCTACCAGCCCTTAGGCTTCAGAAAACTTGGCAAAAACATAAAGAACAACTTGTTACTAATGATAAATGTGTGTGTCTGAGTACCTAAGGACTCTACACAGGCTGTGGAAAGTTTTAGAAATACGCTTCCTGGAAGAACCTCAGAGGTTTAGATCTGGCCAGAAAAAGAGGGAACTCAGTCTACAGCAGGATGCATTGTACTAAGCCCTATTCAAGGACAGACCGGCATTTGCTTTTTCACAGGGTTGAGCAAACACATTAAGAACACCTAGGGAATTATCATCAGCAGGGATTGTATTGATGGTCATTGTTTTTAATGTGTTTTTTCCTTAGTGCACTCTAGAAAAAGTAATTTGAACCCTATTAATAAAAGTCCTGGATGTCTGTTCAAATTACAAGCAGGAAGCCGGGTGTGGTGGCACAGGCCTGTAATCCCAGCACTCAGGAGGCTGAGACAGGAGGATTGTTGTGAGTTCGAGACCAGCCTGAGCTGCAAAGTGAGCTTAAGGCCACCCTGAACTGTATAGTGAGACCCTGTCTCAAAAAAAAAAAAAAAAAAAAAAAAAAAACCCAAAAAGACAAAAAACAAATTACAAGCATTAGGTGGTACAATGTTTAAATGGAGTTCATTAATACAGCCCTTAGATTATACCTTAAGAAGCAAATCTTGAAGAAGAAAGACCATTATTCTGTCATCTTGGAAGAAATACTCTGAGGACTCCGGTGCTTTTCTGGTTCCTGTTCTAAGTATTCACTGTGTGTAGTTGTCATTAGGAGAGGACAGAGTTCTAAGAGGTCCTGGTCTGACCCGCACCATCTGCTCAAAACACAAATATTCTCAGCCTTTAACGCCAGTCCAATCAATCCTGCCATGACCTTTTCCTTTGTTATAGTTAGTCAGGCCCAGGGATACAGGCTAATCAGGACCATCAGCCTCCCAATTCACACATTCTGCACAACCCCACACAGCTCTGTTTAGCCCCCCTACACCCTGCTACTCTGTCCCTGGAATCATAGTCTGTCAACAGTAAAGCTCTCCCTATCCTTTGACTTTGATTTCTTCACTCTCTTGATCTAACTGCAGCCTGGGCTGTCCCTTGGACCTCATTTCTTTGCGAGGTCTCCTCTGGCCCTTTCTTGCCATGGTTCCTGGTGCCACGGATGGCCTGCTCCTCAGCGCCTATGATCTCCCCGTCTCTTGATACCCATCAGTTTCAAGAATTGTCATCATCAGACAATGCCATTGGCTACCTCCCTTATTGCAGTAATCAACAGAATCCCCACCTCTTCTCCCTCCTTTGAAGATTTTAGATCCTAACTCATTGATTTTTAGACTCAGACAATGTTAACTGTATGTTAAAACACTTGGTAATTTCCACACCCAGTATGGTTGTTTCTTTGTTCTTTGACCAGTTTCCTATCAAATATTGCATTCTCCATCCCCCTCAACTCCCTCCACACCCATGCTCTGGGCCATGTCATTACCCCACACCACACCATCTCCATCACCAACTTACAACTCCCAGCTGCTACTTCCTAGATTCCCAGCTCACTCCCAGAGGCCCTTCTCTATCCAAGAAGTACAGAAGCTTCTGATCCTGTTCTCTGCACAACTACTTCTCTCCAGGTCACCCCTGGCTCCTTGCTTCTATTTTCCTGAGTAGCATTCACTGGCAAAACTTCCCCTGCATTAATCCTGACTCGCTCCTTCTCTATTCATCCTGTCCTGCACCCATGCATCTCAATGCCTAGAGAAAAACATCTGGCTGGCCTCATTTTAAATTCATCATCAGAAACCAGGACCACCACCTGTAATCTTACCTTGTCTTCCTGAGCAATTTAGCCTGAAGCTGGATGAATAATCACACCTGTGTAAATCATAGCTTTCCATTATTGTAACAAACACCCAAGATGATGAGCTTCTAAAGAGAAAAGGTTTGTTTTGCTTCACACTGTTGGAAGTTGTAGTCCATGCCCAACTGGCCTCCTTGCTTAGCTCCTGTGGTGACACAGGCCATCATGTCAGGCGCAGCTAGAAGAAGCCTATTCACCTTATGGCTGGGATGGAGACAACAGAAAGAGGCTGGGGTCCCACCACCAATTTCAAGGGCATAACTTCCTCCCATCACCACCTCCCACTTGTGCCATGGGCTGGAGACCAAGCTCCTGCTGCTACCTGAGCCACTGGGGAGACACTGAAGACCCAAACTATAGCAACAGTCCTGTCCTTAAACCTTCAACACTTCCTCCTCTACTATCTCTGCTCTTGGGTCAAGGCCTTTTCCGCTTTTCTTAAAGAGAGAGAGAGAGAGAAGGAGAGAGAGAGAGCACCAGAGCCAGAGCCAGAGATTCTTAGGTTGGAGGTGTTTTCAGTGCACCTGCCTCACATGGGTAAATCCTTAGGTTTTACCCCTCTTCCATTGGGCAGGGATAAATCTCTTACTTTCTACTTTTCCATCTATGAAAATAAACTCAATTACTTCTGCTTCAATCTTTTGTCTTCATAATTTTGTAAAAAAAATACCCAGCTTGTCCCAAGACAAGAAAAAGTGATGGAAATGTTGTCTGATTCAATTAGAAAGTGATAGTAAAATTAATTATTTCCTATATTATAGTAAAGCAATATCAAAAATATTTAAGCATCTCATAAAGATTATTTAGTGAGGTCTCCTCAAAACTAGTAAATCTGCTGTGAAACTTGTCTCTCTTGATAGAAATCTTTTAACACCTACTTCAATAAAATAATAAATAAATAAATAAAATCTTTAGACACCTAAACATGTTTAAATATCATACTAGGTTAGGCTCATTATTTTCATTCTGCATGGGTATCATTAGAAAGTAAACCTTTTCATACATATTAAAGCTATTACATAAATCACTTATATTTACTATACTTGCAGCTTCCCTCAGAGAGCTGCAAGTGTCCACTGGGTCTCTTGTCTGTTCCTGCTTTATTTTCCTTCTTAGCATGCTCCCTAAGCACCACAGAATGGACTTACTTGTATCCTTATTGACTGTTTTCCTCATTAGTGTAGGTGTTCTAGTGGAGCAAGACTTTTTCAGTCTGTTCTGTCTACTGCCCAATACATCCCTAGCACTGTGGCACACGGGCACACAGTAGGTGCTCAATAAATATCAGTTGAATGAACAAATGAATGATTAAAATTAAAGATAGATAGAGTATTAGATCACTTTAGAGCTTTCACAATCACGTGTACTTAAGATTCTTCTATAGCCTCTGCATTAGAGGTTTTTGAATCAAACAAATGAACCTTTATTTTAGCCTGTTCTATGATAAACATGTCTTTTTGTGTTTCAAATATGTTTGACTTCACATAAGGAAAGCCAGGGGCCTAGAGGGCCTTCAGCAGTTCACCAATCCTCTGGCTTTCATTTTGGGTAGGGAGGAGGAAGCTTTTATGTCTGTCTTGAAGAGCTAGCAGGGAACCTGTTGGGGGAAATTTCAGAATAACTATTTGGCCATAGAAAGGATGATTCAGAGCTTAATCATGAAACTGACAGATGTCAGGGGGGAAAACACGAGCTGAAAACCTGGAGGAATCAGTCATGTCACCTAATAATATGATTCTCTGGGTCAGAAGGACCCTGAGGCCCAAAGCAGCTTCAGAGACCAAAGGTGACATGGCACTCCATGACACAGAAATGTTTATCCATGATTACAAGTAAAACAAAGCCACTGAGGACAGAGCTTCGGACAGGCTCTGAGACAGAACGACCTCTGCTGTGGCTTCTGGTGCTGCCACCTTCCTCGGGGAGGCAAATCTCAGTATGAGTCCCAAACTGTGCCAAAGGAGGGGGGGGCTCAGCTTTTCTGCAGCACCAGGGCTCAGTGTGGGACCCAGCGCTGCTGCCCATCAAATGCCACTTTGATGAATGAATGAATGAATGAATGAATGAATGAATGAATGAATGAATGAACGAATGCTGTGGGAGGAACTACTCTCCAAATCAAGCTGTGTCTACAGCCACACCAGACCTCACGGACTTTGCTTGCCGTTTCCTACGCCCTGCCCTCAGCAGGACCCACTCTCCAGACCACCTTGGCCTCTGCTGTTTGTGTCTGCATCCCACAAAGGAGCCAGTGGCGCCTGCTAGGACGTCAATCTTGGAGCAGCCAAATTGTCATTTCCATTTAAAAACATTGCATTTTAGCAGAAGAAACAGGACCAGGGAGGCACCGCACAGACTTCTGCCTCCATTTATTACTTTAGGCTGACAGATTTTGTTAGCAGGTTCTTGTTTTGCTCCTCTGGAGGAAAGCGTGTTTCCATAGAAGGATTTCCCCTCTTTGTGTTCATTCTTCATTCACAGTTTTCATGCTTGCTTTTGCTTTTTATCTTTGCATAATCCTGGCTGTCTCAAGCCTCCAAAGAGACTGTGCTAGAATCCCTCATCCTCTCCTTCAAGCAGCTCTGGTGCATGCCAACTGTGGCTGATACAGTTCCCTGGTTTCCCCTCACAGCTCCCTCCTGGGAAAGGTTGCTGGTACAGGATGCAGGCCAGGCCCAGATAACCTGGTGTTCATTTCTGGGACTTGTTGCCACAAGTCTTTCAGCAAAGGCTCTGGGCAACAATCAGTTCATTATAATGGCACTCTTGAAGAGAAGTGTCCAGTTCTGAATGGGCTGTATAACCCCTGACCTTGAGAGAAGTTCAGCAAGGTGTTGGAGGGCCTTACCTCAAAAGCCCCGGATGCCCACTGCTCTAGAATAGCTTCGCCATGGACAAGCGCCTGGCTTCAGGGCTGGGAAGCCTTGGTTGGAGCAGCACACAAAGTGACATGAGGAGCACAGCCAGTTGGAGATAACCCTTAAGAGCAGCAGTAAAGGCAAGGTCACTGCTTGCTTTGTGCATGGTGCCCCAGCACCCAGGGGAACACAGCTCAGGATTGGGCCATAGCAGACATCTATGCAATGAATGAACGAGATAGAAAGATAGAATACTATCAGCAGCCCCTTAAATAAAAAGAGTTTTTTTTTAAGAGATGAACCCTGCTATGAACATATTGTCATGTTTAATTTTATTAGAAGAATTTGTGATTCTACTGAAACCTTGTATTGGTGTGACATGGAGGAAAAAAATCACAGTCTCTTTCGCTCTCTTCTCTCTTGGTCTTGCTCTTGCACTCTCTCAGTCTTGCTCTGTGTCACTCTTGGTCTCTATCTCTCACTCTGTCTGTCTCTCTGTCTCTCTCTCTCTCAACCATATAAGACAAACAGGAGCAGAGAGAGAAAGGGACTGGGGTTTTCAGACACGACCAACAGTGCCTACTGTGTGCCAACTCTGGTGCTGTAGGGGTGAGAAACTACGGTAATACCTCATCTGTCTGGTGCAATACCTGTGTGAAACATTTCTGTGTGTATCTATGCTGTTAGAATTCACCAAAAGTATCGCACATCAGTTGCTGTTTAACTCTTCTGACAGCACTAGCATGTCCCAGCAGTATTTCCATCTTATAGATGCAGAAAGCAAGGCTCTGAGAAACTAAAAAATGGCTCAATCTAAAACAGGCTTGAAAATAAGATGACTTCTCATTTTTCCAAGGAAAACAAAATTACCTCCAAAGATTTTTGGCTAACATGAATAAAAAAGCTCTTAAGAACAACAAAATCCCTTGGATACACTGTTCCAACCGCAGAATCTAGCAAGGTCATTGCCTTGACTTTTCCTTTGGATAAAAAAGAGATAAAAACAAATTTTAGGGTTTATTTTTCAGAGAACAGCTGTTCTGACAAACTTTATTTATTTAATCTTTGGGAGTTACAGCTGTTGGTTTGAGGACTGTCTTCCAAGACAATCAATTAGCCTGTGATACCATTTAATAGTTCAGTGGGCTGAACTATTAAAGTTTAGGAAAGCTGGCTGTCTTGAAGTGGACTTTCTAGAGACAATCAGAAAAGATACTGAATGGTAACCAAGCACAGAGAAGAATTTTATGATGAGCATGTTTTCAGCCTTCAACTTCATCCAAAGCATCCTTCTCAAGACTCTGCTTGACAACTACGTCCCTGATTTGGTCTCATTGAAAGGCCTAGAGTTTTCCTCAACCAGCGATGTTAAAAAGGAAAATGCTGTTTCAAGGTCACAGGCATGATCTCTGCAGAGCTAGAGTCAGATGCACACACCCTAGACAACCAAAGAACAGGAACTGCCCCAGGAGGGAATGTGAGACTCTGCATAGTTTGCTTGTAGGAATGCAAACGTATAATCATCTACTGGCATTTACCACTTTAATTCAATGTACATATTTCAGATATTTTTAACCTGATTAGAGCCACTTTGGGGTTCAATTAACATAGCTTCTGAGCTGGGATATGATTCAGTGACTTAGTCTGCTGAAGTTCTGGGTTCCAGGTTTAGCACAGCAAGCAAAACCCACAGTTTTCTGGGGTCATGTCTATTCATCTTGTTTCCTCAGTAGAAACACACAGGAATGCAAACACAAGCCCCACACCCACATGTTTTTAAACTATCCCAGACCTTAAACTGGAGAATGGGTGGTTTCCATGGGGACAGTATTAAAGAAGACATTGGGATGCACATCTCTGTGAAAGGACTTGGACCTGAGTCCTTAATGCCTTTCATAGAATGCCACTAGGTTGAAGGGTATCTCTCTAAGATTTTTATACACATTGCCAAATTCCGAATAAAGATTATACATGCATATATATATATATATATATATATATATATATATATACCTTAGTATATATATATATCATATATATACTAAGGTAAACTTATTATTGTTCTATTGCTATTATCACTATTATTTCTTCCAGGGATTAGCTGTAAAGACTGCTAAACTTTCAACATTTAAGAAGTAGTATGGTATAGAATCTACAGCACACAGCCTGATGAACTTTTATACAGCTCTACCTCTATAATATCACCCATATACAACATGGAAAATAGTCACACACCAAAGTTTTGTTATTATTCTCCCAAATCAATACTTCTTCAATCCCACCTCAGAATAAGGGATAGTATTTAATTTCTTTCTATGAGCATTAATTAGTTCTACCTCATTCTGAGCTTTACAGAGGTACTGTTTTTATACCTGGTTTCTTTCACTCAACAATAGCTCTGAAATTCATCCAAAGTTTTACATGCTTCACTAGTTCATTATTTTAATTAGTCCATCATTCTTATTACCATGGAAAATTCCTACTGCTGTAGATTGTTTTGCAATATGAAAGTATTTCATTTTATTTTATCCATCCCAGTGATGCCCATTAAGGTTATTAGTTTGGAACAAGGCTGCTATGGATACACTTGTGCATGTCTTTTAGAGAAAAATGTGCCTATTTCTCTTGGGTATTGCTGTATCTAGTTCAAGTGAAGTATCTGTGATCTGAAAATCTGAGATCCATAAAGCCCCTCGACCTGAAACCTCGTGGGCACCTATAGGTGGGCACATGGGACAATTTCATTTCCACCTTCATGCAATGGCTCACTGTCAAAATGCAGGCACGCAAGCCAGGCATGGTGGTGCACGCCTGTAATCCCAGTGCTGGGGTGGGGGAGGGCTGTGCCGCAGGGGGATCTCAAGTTCAAGGATGACCCGAGAAACCTAGTGACTTAGTGAGAACTTGTCTCATAAAAAATTAAGAAGATGAAAAGGAAGAGGAGAAGGAGAAGGAGGAGGAGGTGGAGAAAAGGCTGAGGATGTACTGTAGGCACACTAAAAATGTACAAAATGTACCTTCAGGCTGTATGTGTAGAATATCTATGAACAGTAAATGAACTTCCTACTTAGGTTTAGGTCTTATCCCTAAGATATCATGTATAAGCAAATATTCCAAAAGCCAAAATAAATGCAAAAGCGTTTCTGTTCCCAAGCATTCTGGGTAAAGCATACTCAAAGTAGTGGAATTACTGTTCTTGGAGGTGCATATATGTTTAGTATTAGTGGAAACTGCTGTTTTTGGTTTTTAATGGCTCAACTAACTTACATTCCCATAGATTGTGAGTTTTCAGCTACTCCACAAGACTACAAGACACTAAAAAAACCTTAAGGTAGGGTTGGGGAGATAGCTCAGTGGTCTGAGTACCTGCCTCGCAAGCACAAGGACCTGGGTTTGATCCCCAGTACCACACGCTGTGCTGGCTCTGCCTTGAGCCGACCACCGAAACCAGATGTGGTGGTGCTCACCTGTAATACCAGCACTGGGGAGGCTGAGTCAGGAGGATCATTACAAGTCCAAGCTGTGTAGTAAGACCGTATACCAAGTACATAATTTTTTTTTTGAAAAAGCAAAAAAACCTTAAGGTACCGGAAGCTGTACAACAGGTCAAGGTCTTTACATATTTACATTTTAGTTCAGTAATTTACCCCAGGTTTCAGCTGTGGTACGCAGAGACAGTAATAAAGGAGGAAGTTGACACAGTTGGTTTAGGCTGCTAACTCTTGAGAAAAACCGTCCAATATCGTCCTGGCCAATATGTCTGAGGCCATCTAACAGGAAAAAAGTAAATGAAGAAGGGACCTATTATCTCTCAGGTCAGTTGTTCCCTGAGATGAACCTCTGTGATGTGATATTCTATAAAATGCCACTAAGAGAACAATACATACAGGCACTTGTGTCTCAAATTTGAGAGATTGTATATCTAATTACTAACATTATGACAATCAGCAATTAAGTCTTCTCATCTTCGTAGAAATCTCAAAAAATATACAGTAATGGGCTCACATGCCTGGAGAAGGATGTATTCTGGGTTCATTTTATTAAAAAAAATGAACTGAAGCTTAAAGAGGTGTGGCTGATCAGACTGGGCATCTGCCTCACAGCCTATGTGAAAGGCAGGCCGCTGACTCCAGGCCTCTGTCTTCCAATTAACTCAGTGCCAGAAACTTGGCCCAAGTCCGCACATACTGCAAGTAACCTGTCATTGTCTCTCTGTGGTAGCTGTGGCCATTTGTTAAACAGATAGAGCAGAAACATTTCAATCCGCACAAAAACCAACAGGAAAATCGAGCTCACAGGCCCAAGGATAGCAGCCCCCTGGGGAGTTTCTCCCACCTGCCCTTCAGGGTCCACCCTGCCTGCCCCAGGGACACACGCTGCATGCTGGGACAGCAGCAGAGAGGGAGAGGGGGTGCTGGCTGCATCCCTGAACTGGGAACACAGCTCAGGCGGGGCAGCCACCTCCCTGATCCTCTCCATTCCAGGTCTAGCCCACGCTGTTCTCCTGAAAGGCTGGGGCAGGTGTTAGCAACAGCTCCACTCTTGTATGGAGGTCCTTCAGTGATCCTTTTCAAAGGATCCAATTTGGGTTTATCATCTATCTCCTATTCCAGCTCTTGTTGGTGTTATGGTCCTGTCAAAGCCCTAGCTGAAATGTTCTTAATACACGGAAAGAAGGGCAGTACCTAATGGATTGCGTAGCACCCATCTAGTATGGGGAGACCTGGAAAGGGGAATGGGAATGGTTGAGCTTCTTCCCGCGACCATCAGGAGGCCACCTGCAGGGTGTTAACAGGCCACAACAGGCCGCTACATAGCACAGACAGGGGGACAGAGGGACACGCAGTGAGCGCCTACTGCCTGCCAGACCTGGTACAGGGACTTTCAGCTTCACCATGTTGCCACGTGTTGGGCAACCTCAAAACACTCAATGAAATGCAAACATGAATAGAACCAACCTTGTGGTAATATTGAAAGAACCGGACTTCATCCTAGCTGAAAGGTTAAGAAGTGATTATTGAGAGAATTAAATAAGATAATACATATACAGTGCAGAAAACACATTATACATGTTCCACAATGTTAACTATTAATAATTACAGTGTCAGTGATGGTAACAATAACCTATAATAATGCCTGAAGTCGGTATCACTTTGCCCGTTTTAAAGACGATGAAGCTGAGACTCCGTGAACTGTGTCACTTGGTTCACACTAGGATCCCCAGGGCCAGAATAATGCTTGCTCCATAGAAATCACTTGGTATTTGGTCAATATCTGAAACACTGGCTAAGTTTTCTCTTGACCCTTGTGGGGATCCTTTGGTGATTCTTTCCAAAGGATCCCACCTTCCTCAACCCAAATGACAACAGGTATCAGCAGACCGTGCTGATGGGCTGCACCCAGCCTGCACCTGCACCATACAGCCTGGGCTACAAGAATGGTTTTTCATTTGCTGGGTTGTCGGAACCCGCTTGGGCTGCTCTAACAAAATGTCACAGATTGGGTGCTTCTAACCAATGGATCTGTGCTTCTCACCCTTCTCAGAAGTCCCCAGTTAAGGTGTTGGCAGGTTCAGGGTCAGGTGCACACCTGCGCTCTCCCAAGGGCTGCATGCGCACTGTGCTAGGCCTGAAGGGTGACCAAGTCCATCCAGTTTCTCTATAGAGGCTCCGACCCCATTCATGGGGGAGCAGTCCTCACCCCCCAACCCCCGTCTACCAAAGGCTCCACCTTCAGCACCACTGCACCGGGAACCAAGCCTCAACATACAAAGGTCAAGGTGACAAACACTCTGACCACAGTCACTGCTCTGGGCGAGTGAGGGGCCCCAAGCCAAAAGTGAGGCGTCAGCCTTCTGCTCTCTGAGCTGATATGAAGAACTCACTTCCGGCTGGGTAGTGTCCATGCCTAATTTTCAGTGACTCACACACACTCATAAAGAGTCTGATTTTACATTGATGCAGCTCCAATTACCCTGATGGCATTTTGTTAACAGTCTGCTAGCAAATGTGTTTTTTCCTTAGAAGATTTCAATTTAGTCAGTTAAATTGTTACTCACGTAGGTGGTTTTTGGAATTTGCTCTAGTGAGGGTATAGAAAAACATTTTGAGTATGCAGAAAAGAATTTCTGGGATGATTTTCAGAGATGGTCTGAATTAAGAGTTAAGTTTTCAGTACAGGAGACTTTCTGTAATAGCACTGATATTTAAAAAAATAAAAATATTTTGCCCTCACATATGATTTTAATTCATATTGGGTACACAAAGTTGGCAGGGTCCAGGTATTTACTGCTGTCTAAAATGCCACCCCAAAACTTCATGGCTTAAAACACAATTCATTGATGTTTCTCATAAAATCTGCAAGCTAAGCAGTGTTCTATAGGAATAGCTTACCTCTGCTTTCTGTGGCATTAACTGGGACCGCCTGGTGCTTAGATGGCCTTCCAAGACAGCTCTCTCACAGCTTCGCACTTGTGGAGCTGGCAGGGAGCTCAGCTAGAGCCATCAGCCTAGTGGTGTCTAGTCCCACATTTCTGGTCCCTGTGGGATGGCGTGGGGCTCTTGGGCTTCCTCACAGCATGGCAAATGGCCTCACAAGGCTTCTTTCATTCCAACCTCACCTGGAAAGCGCTGTTGGCTCCCCTCACCCCACCAAGTAAGTGAATCATGCTGGCCCACCCAATCTCAAGGGGATGGGAACTGGAACTTCCATCTCAACAGAAGTCTGAATACGACCTATCTTTCAGAATTACGGATTCAATGTAAAGTGGCAACAAAGAGAAGCCATGGCTAGGACTGGGGTGCTTGCAAGTTGGACCAGCTATCCTGGGAGAAGTTAACAGTGGTTACCCGCGGCTCCTTGCTGCTCTGTCCAGCACCAGCTGTGGACTGTGGACCTGTGGCCCCATCGCCCACCCTCTTCATGCCTTCTTGTGTTCACCTACAAAAATGGGTGGAATGATGATGCTAATGGAAGAGTTGATCTGGGGAAATCAAGATTCTGCTTTTTAATTTAAGATAAACCACTGTGTGACACACACACAGAGACATGCAAAGTGAGAAGCGCTCTCTGAGTTATTACAAATCAGACAGATTTCTCTGACCACCAGCACCCAGAGCCAGAAACTGAACACTGCTGGAACTGGGAGACAGTAGGAAGCCGTGGAGGCTGAGGCACACAGGAGGTGGAGAGCTTGGCTCCCGCCAGGGATTGCTGTGTAACAAAAGGTGGGAGGGAGAGTAGAGTGCCCCAGAGCAGACACCCACACTCGGGCCTCAGGCCTGTCAGGATTTAGGCCTAGGAGGTGTCAGCAGAGAACGTGGTATGACACAGGAAGATGAACGGGGACAGAACAGAAACGGGGTGGTGGCACGAGGGAGCTGGGCATTTGGGGTACAGCTGACATGGCAGGGGCAGCAGGTCAGGACTTCCATGGCTCAATTTTCTGCAAGGAAGCTTGGTTGAAGTTGTCCAAACACAGGAGAGACCTTCTGGATAAATGACTGGGGAGACACAGGCAAAAATCCTGCCACTAGGCCAGGTGCATGTCCTTGTGGTGTCACCAGCTGCAGCCACTGCAAGGCGGCTTACAGGACTCGCCCCAGCCCTGCCCGCCCCATCCTGTACTCCCTTCTGTGGCAATTTCCTCAGCTTATTTCCTCTGATAGAATATCTCAGAGCATATATACCATTGCAAGACCTCGGTACTCTCAATCCTTTTTTGTAAAGATGGTCACAAATCAGGGAGATGAAAACAAAGTCACATTCTTCAACTCTGAATGAAATCCAAGCACTTATTTGGTCTTTCTTCAAATATTCCAGGCTTTCCTTACCTTCTTGTGTATAGTTGTGCCCAGTCTGGGGATCAAGTCCAGGGCTACATTCCCTTTTTCTTATTTTGAAGACAGGGTCTCGAGGGGCTAGCACTTGTGAGAGCTTCTCCTGCCTCGGCATCCCCGAAACTGACTTGGTTTTGCTTTAAGAAATGGCACATGAAATACTCAGCAGTGAAGAAGTCCGGGGTCCTTAACAACCAACTGGGTGACTGTCAGATCTCGGCACAGCTGCCCACAGACATGGATGGTAAGAGGAACGTCAGTGAGAAGACGCCTTGATTCTGAAATATTTAGACAGAATGACCACCTGAGCTTTATATTACGCCTGCAGCCTACTACAGGAGACAGTATTCAAAAAGCACTTCAAAATGCCTAGCCAAGAGGCAGAGACCCCTAAACACACATGCACGCATGCACACACATCACCCGCCCCACCCCACCCCTGCTCTTCTACCCAGTGCACAACGTTACTGGAAGCTCCTCCCACCTGCCTGATCTGAACTCCCTGGCCATACTGGTTTTCTGTTGATCTGGGGGAAAGACAATCCTGAGTCATTCTGTTTAGAGGTCAAAGGTGAAACCTCTTGCCTAGGATCTTGAGTGTCTCTGAAAGTAAACTACTTTATCCTTGATTTATTTCTCTCTCTCCTTCTCCTCTTCCTTCTTCCTTTTTTTGAGGTCTTGAATTTTTTTTTTTTTTTTGAGAAGGCCCACAGTAGTCTCAAACTCATAGTGATCTTCCCACATCTGCCTTCTGAATGTGGGGATTACAGGCACACGTGCCACCCCACCACACCTGGCCTGTTTGGATTTTACAAGTCATCCCTGCCTTGGAGCAGCACAGCGGCACACTTGGCTTGTTCACGCATGGGACCAGGTTCTTAACGCTCAGCACACGGTCTATTGAAAAGCTAATTTTAAATGCATTTAGCAAGAGGCAAAGCATGAATTAATGAAATAAAAATGAGAAAAGAGATTTTTTTCCCCACTAGAAATATCACTTTCACCCTATGCCCTTAAATAGAATGCTTCTTTCCTCAGCACTGCCATGAGTATTTTAACTGCTGTACTCTAAAATAAAATGAAGGAATAATAACTGCTTATTGGCCTCTTTTTTTTTTTTTTTTTAAACAGCACTAGATTCCTCAATGGGAGAATGAAATTCTTACTCAATAATTAAGAAAGTTATAATTTTCATTTAATAAGATGATAGCTGTCATGGTGGCATGAGACTACAGTGCCAGCTACTTAGGATGCTAAGGTAGGAGGATCACTTGAGCCAAGAGACCATGAGACCAAGGCCAGCCAGGAAAATATAGCCATACTCAGTCTAAAAAAAAATTGAAAAACAAAATGAAAAAACAAAGACAAGGAAGCTAAGATTATTCTGGAGAATGGAATTATGGCTAGTGATAGAAATATGTTTTAGGTTCTACAAATAATGATGTATGAGGTGGGGGCAGTTTGTAGCATTCAGAATTTAGAACTGAACTTGGTTTAGGTTTAAAGTACTTTTATTTGCAATTAGAGTTTAAAGGCATTTAACACAGTGAAAGTTCTAGAATGGTCCGTGCATATTCAACTGGACAAGGACAATTAATTTTCAAATATTTTTTTCAAAGCTAGATAGTATAAATCTTTCTAGGGCAGAAGCTACGTCAACAGTGTGGGAGTCAGCCAATACCTTCTTGTTGCATGTCATTTTTCCTTATTAAAAATGTTTTTACAGGGCCGGCCAGATAACTCAGGGGATTAAAGGGTCTGCTTAGGCAGACATGGGGACTGGGGTTCCATCCCTTGAGTGCTATGTCAGCCCTGCCCCTGGGGCTCACTGAGAAAGTAACTGAGACTGGGTGTGGCGGTGCACAGCTATAATCCCAGTGCTTGGGAGGCTGAAAACAGGAGGGTCACTACAAGTCCAATCTGTGTAGTGAGACCCTGTTGACCCTGTACTAAATACATTTTTAAAAAAAGTGTTTACAAGCAGCTGTGTGTGGTGGTACATGCAGTAATCTCAGCACTTGGGAGGCTGAGTCAGGAAGACAGTTTAGAGTTCGAGACCCAGCCTGGGATACAAAGTTAATTCAAGGCCAGCTTGAACTGAGACTCTGTCTCAAAAAGCCAAAAAAAGAAAAACTTTAACAAGTGCTTTTGGGGATGGAGGGTGGACTTTCAAGAAATAACAGCGTGCAGGGGCCAGGGAGATAGCTCAGTAGAATATGCACTTGTCTAGAAAACACTAGGTCCTGAGTTTAATCCCTGGTACTGCAGAAAGAAAGAAAGAAAGAAAGAAAGAAAGAAAGAAAGAAAGAAAGAAAGAAAGAAAGAAAGAAAGAAAGAAAGAAAGAAAGAAAGAAAGAAAGAAAGAAAGGAAGGAAGGAAGGAAGGAAGGAAGGAAGGAAGGAAGAAAGAAAGAAAGAAAGAAAGAAAGAAAGAAAGAAAGAAAGAAAGAAAGAGAGTACAGCAAGAAAACCTCTCAGCTACTTATGGCTCTGACTCACTCAGGAGTAGCTGTCTAAGGACAGATCTGTGCCAGGCACCCACCAATATGCAGGGCGAGGGCAAGGACCCCCTTGGTGACTGCACCCCATTTCCAAGATACAGGGCTCTTCGCACCAACCCAGGCCCTACTGCAGGACAAGGGGTCAGGCATGGCATGCCTGTGGTTGGATGGTCTCCTGGCTGTTTTGCTATTTGAAGCAACACCTAGATGGTCATTTTTACACACAGCTTCATATCCCTGTCCCTTTATTTCCTTTGGATTGCCTCCTGGAAGCAGGGGGCCAGGACAAGAGAAAGTCCTTGGAAAGCTTAGGGTACAGCTTCAAGCTGCCTTAGAGGGCGGCCTCGACGCACCTTCCTCCTAGGGCCTCTGTGCTCCTGACTGCCTTCACCATCTCCTTGCTATCCATTTCATTCTGCATCCGGGGGTTTTTGGGAAACTGGATTTTTTTCACACATCTTTTGTGACTTTCTTTTTTGTGAACTGCCCATTCAGGCCCACGCAGGTGAGGGGCATGGAGTCTTGTCCGGGGCTTCATCATGTCCACGGTGACTATGGGGCCAATATCCCAGAAGGAGGGGAAGCTCTCACCCTTTGTTTAAAGTACCCAAGGCCTGGGTGGCTCTGCTCAGCACAGTCTGCACTTCAGGCCAAAGAAAAAGTGCCGACCTGGCGGCAGGTGGTGCCAAATCCACAGTGCTCCACTTGGCATCAGACTCCTGGTCCTGCTGCACAGGAAGGGGACCTGCCACTGCTCCAAGCAGTGTGTCAGTGACAGAGGCAAAACACAGCCCTAAAGAGAGGCGTAGGCTCGACTGAAGCCCCATTACTCAGGCAAAATTCTACAACTATTTTATTTTATTTCCTGCTTCCAAACTCTTTTCAGACTCTAATGTTGTGTATGTAATTATAACAGATTATCATGAACAAAAAGAACTATTTGATATATTTTTGTACTTCTTCTTCCTGCTGCTAGAACACCATTCTTATTAAATTTTACAAATTAGCTTTCGCTTTGGCAGTGCATTTACTCAAGTTGACAGAATAACATAAACACAAGTTAAATAATTAGATAAGGGACATGCTTGCTTACTAACAATAAATATGTCTTCACAGACATACACCTGCACGGAGGGCAAGATGCTGTCCGTGGCCATCACGGTGCTTCCGTCGCCAGGTTGCACGACCATAGGTCACATCTGACACACTTGTGGTTCCATCTGACTGCCTGTGTGGAGCCCAGGAGGAGGCATTTGAGTTGCCTGTCACTCTCCGCTATACACCATGCCACGGTCGCTTACATGGTCTGAGCTGAGCACTGTGCAGCTGAGTCATGAACACAAGTACTGAACAACACATAATGTCAAAGGTATGCAGTCTTGTGGGGCGTGTGACTAGTGGTCCAGGCCTGTGGCTTGGTGTGGCTGCTCGATGACGCAGATTTGAGAGTGGGCTCTCCACGCTCTCGGTGATCAGACCATGTGTGCAGGAAGGGAGGACGCAGGTGGGAAGAGACACAGAGAAAGAGACCCTGCGCAGACAGAAGAAAATGCGGCTTACCCTGGATACTGGCAGGTGCAGGGGGTGGCTCCCTCAGCTCAAAGGACATAGCTAGAAGTTGTGCAAAGAGCTAAAATAAAAACAAAAGGAGTGCCCCGGGAGACTGGGACAGGCTGGGGCCTTCAAATGCAAGCCTCCAAATCATCCCTCTGCTCTATGTGGAGGGCACAGGCCTTTCTACAAACTCTGCAGCACGTTTCCAAGTGTCACGACCTCCCCCTCCCCCCAGTACAGCCTTTGTCATTTTCTGTCCAGAGGCCTTGACCCTGGCGGCCACCCAACTCCCAAACTGTTCTGTTTATTCTAACTCTAGGAAATGACTGAGATGTCCCACAATAACTGTATTCTGCTCTGCGGGTTTATTTTAAGTATCTGACTTGTGGTATGCATTTAACATAGAAAATCACATTTGATATTTTTTCCTTTCAGTGTCTTTCGTGAAAGACATTCTTCTCTTTCCAAGTTCCTAGGAAATATCAATGGAATTTCTTAGCAGGCCTCCTTAAAGAATATTTCACAAAGCAGAAAAGAAGCTGTGTTGCTCAAACAAAACAGAAAATGGGAGAGGGAAATGCCGTTGTCACCAGCAGACAAAGGGCAAAAGGAGGACCATTTACGGTCATGGTCAGGAAGGCAGATAACAGACAAAAACAGCTGATCTCAGGAAGCTCCAGGTCAGCCAGGGTATGGTGGGGATTTCCTATAATCCCAGCTCTCTGGGAGGCTGAGCCAGGAGGATCACAAATTAAAGCCCAGCCTTTGAAACATAGTGACTTAACAAGATCGGGCTCAATCCCTAGTACTAGAAAATAAAAAAGATCAAGGTTACAGACATTGCTAAAGCTGTGTAACCATACTGACCTAAAGCACTGTATGTGACTGGGTCGGCCAGATAGCTCAGTGGATTAAAGGGCCTGCTTAGACAGATGCAGCTGCAAGGGGCTCAATTCCCAGCACCCATAGCTCACTGAGACAACAACTGAGACTGGGCATGGTGGCATGTGCCAGTAATCCCAGCACTTGGGAGGCTGAAAACAGGAGGATCACTGTGAGTCTGGTCTGTGTAGTGAGACCCTGTAGAACCCTACTAAATACATTCCAAAAAAAGAGAGGGGCTGGGGAGATAGCTCAATAGAATAAGTGCTTACCTGGCAAGCACAAGGGCCTGAGTTCAATCCCTGGTTCCACCAAAAAAATAAAAAAGAGAGAACTGTACTTGTAACACTTTACACTTCTAAGAATGCATCTGATCATGACAGTAACCCTGTGAGGTGGAGAATGAGCTTCATTTTTCAAGTACACCTTGCAGAAAGTGCATGGCTCATGGACTTACCATTGTATCCCAGAGCCCACCATGTGCCTTGGGACACAGTGTGCGCATGAGAGAATTATTGGGAAAATGCCATTTGGCCCAGTGACCAATACTCAGCTCTCTTGCCACCAGCTAGTTACACTGCTCATTGGCAACTGAGCTCCTGCAACAACAATATGTCTCCCTTGTGTTCTCGCTTCAAGATGCAGTGTGTGGATCCCTGACTTCTCAGCCTGGCTGTCACCCTCGCTCAGCCATGCCTCAGTCCAGCGCACACACACCACCTCCCGTTTCTCAAGCTTTTAACGCTAATTCTAGTGCAGGAGATGGGTTATAGAAATCTCAAAAGGTGTGCAGGGACACCACAGTATTTATAGAGGGTATATTATCTTTTAATTATTAAGTCTCAAAGCTTAAGAGACCTTCTTTTCTTTCTAAGCCCACTGAATGGACTGGCTTTCCTTAAGAGCACAGCAGTAAGAAGACAGAAGAGGAGAATTCTGCAGAATTCTGTCGACCAGCCTTGCTGCAGGGGTCAGGCCTCCATAGCCAAATCAGTAATGCAGGCACCCAAAAAGAACCGAAGTACCCTGATCTGATATTTTCTCATAAAGACAGCCAACCTCTCAACCATGTACACCTTTGATTCATGAATGCTTATGTACGCAATGATGCAGTGGCGTCTGAGGCCACTGTTTTCCCTGCAGAAGGCATGGATTTAAATAAATACACACCTCACGATGCCCAGAGCCTGGGGACATGGAGCGGACAGTGGCGTGGGCTTACCGAGCTGCTATCAAAATTCTCCTTTTTCTCTCTGCAATAAGGACTTTCTAGGAATGCCAGCTAACCTTGTATTTTAGAGACAGATTAGAGATAACAGGGCATGAAATTGCTTTGCAAAAGAAATCATTTTTCTGATTCAATAAATGGTGCTGGGGTTTGGGGAAATCCATTCAATACCTGATCCGAATGAGGGAGAGCAGAGAAAATCCTTAATGCTACATAAATTAATCCCAGGTTGAAATTCTGGTTCTGAGAGATGATGAGAATTTATTTGAAAAGAAAGCCTACAGCACACTCAATCACAAGAGAGTGTCTGATTTTAGGGGTCGGGGAGATGGCTCAGTGGAATAAGTACTTCCCAGGCAAGTGCAAGGACCTGATTCCACAAAAAAAAAAAAAAAAAAAAAAAGAACTGAGAGTATCTGATTTTATTACTACCCAGGAAATAATCTATGGGCCCCAGATCTGACCACCAGGCCACCCAGCGATGAAAGATGACAAGGTACGCAGAGCCTCGTGTCTGTGGAGGCAAACTGTTCCTCAGGCGGAGTCACCGATGTGATAGGAGAAGCAGCAGCAGCTTGTTCTTTTTTTCCACCAAGACAGCTAGAAGCTCATAGTCCCCCAAAGAAAAAGCAATCTTCTTGCCAACAATGGCCAAAAGTGCAGTTCTTCTTGGAACGATCAGCACAGGCCCCTTCTCTCTGCCTGGAAGCAGGAAACAGCACTGTATTTTTAGCCAGGCATGGTGGCACACACTTGCAGTCCCAGCACTTGGGAGGCTGAGGCAGAAGAATCTCCGTGTGAGGCCAGTCTAAATTATTTAGCGAGCTCAAGGCCATCCTGAGCCACATAGTGAGACCGTATCTCCAAAACAAAACAAACACCCTTTATTTTTAAAATTAATGAAGGTTTCCATACTACTCACGTTTTTTGATGAATATGAACATAAAAACTTCAACTTCCCTTTGCATTATGAAACAGGCAAAATAAAATCGTATGGAGAGGCTTTGTTTGCGTCACACCCTTCTGCTTTGCTACGAGGTCTCTGTACTGTTGGGCAAGAAGCACACTGGGAGGGCCACTGGCCGCCAGGACACCTCCTCAACACAGCGTAGGCACCCTCCGAAGGGCCGTTAGGATGCAGAATCTGGGGGCCTCCCTCAGGGTTAAGGGTCAGAGTTTGCTGTCCTACAAGACCCACGGGCAGTCTGCACACACAGTGCCTTCCAAGTTTGAGAAGCACCCATCTGTCCTGCGGCGAGATTATGGTGGAGGAAGTGGTGGCTGAGAACCAGACTGGCATGGCCATTGCTAGGAAGGAAGAGGCCACGCCAGCTCAGTGCTCACCTGTGGAGGGAGACAGGGCCCTAGACCTGGCTGATGAGCAGGGAAAACCAAGGTACTAGTACGAGAAGGTTTGGGGCTGGACGACAGGCAAGCAAAACAGATGTGCCCAAGAGCAGCAGCCCCAACACCAGGTCGGTAGAGAGCAATCGCGGGGTTTGTGGTACTGACAAGAAGGGAGCCTCTTGGTCCTGTGTGACAGAGTTGGTAGAATACAAACCTAGGGTCAGCAGGGGCAACCCAGGAGAAGGCCTGCCTGGAAACGAGCAGCCCCCAGGAACCAGAGCTGAGGCAAGGCCTCCTCACTTGAGCCCTCGGAAGTAGGCTACAACCAGGAGCACCTAGAGCTTTCTAACCTCTGAGAAGGAACATTGCCCTGAAGCTGAACAACATGGCGGCCTCCCCGGACCAGCTCCACAAGACACACAGGTGACTCTGAACTTTTGCCATGAGAACTAACCGTCTTGACCTTTTTAAAAAAATCAGGCTTAAATTAGTTTGAGGTAGATTTTCTGTAACTTGCAACTGAAACCATTCATGGGCTGTTTTTGAATGAGTGGTACCTCCAAATCCAATTGCTCTTCCTTACAATAAAACAGATTCAGATGTGGCCCAGGAAGGTGTGGAGATGGGGGAAGGGGCTCCACATCGTCCTGATGTACGGCTAGGATGGCTTCAATTAATAAATGAATCATCTTGGGGAGGCCACTTTGGAAACTTCTAGTAATATTAAAAAGTATATGCAATTTGAATAATTCTACTTCAAGATGATTTTATAAATGAGGAGATGTCCCAAACACTGATAATAAAGGATAGGCAGGAAACTATTTTTGGCATGGAGAAAGCTTGTGCAACTAAAATATCTAACAATAAAAGCCTGGTTAAATAAATGATGGTCCAGCTATAAACATTGTGTAGCTTCCAAAAAAAAATACAGAAGCTAGATAGGCACTACCTTGGAACAATCCCTGAGATAAGCTTTCTAAAAGAAGGAAAGACCATTCACAGAGAGCAAATTGGTCAAGCAATGGCTGTGACTCATCCACAAGGCTGACACTGACAAAGGGTCTACAAACTGCAGTACGAGGTCTCAGGATAAATCCTGAGGGGACTTGACTCACCTTATCAAATACAAAAGCTACAATTCTTGTTACATAGGTCTTGCTTTATCTTGGTCTTAACCATGCAGCAGAAAAGTATGAAAACAAAGTACGAGAAGTAAAGCCATATTATTATGCTGAGCTATAAAAGACTCAAGTCAACAGCTTCTGACATTGCCAGACATACAGAAAACCCAATAGTATTATGGACTACTAGACTATTTTGAAACATTTTGCTGAATTCACACACCTACAATATTTAAATGACAAAACTAAACAAAAAAAGGGATACAAATGAATGACCATTTTGTATCTGTATATTCAAAATAGTTAACATAGATATACAGCTACATTCTCTTAATTCAATGAATAGAGCGCTCTAATAGTGTTTGTAAATAGAATATCATGTCTGCATCTTGTACAACAAATAACCACTAAGAAAACAATATTCCATGTATTAATTATTGAATCTATCCTGCTAACTTGATTTGAAACAATCTGATTGCTATTTGTTCTTCAATAAAATTATGGGGAAAAAAAAGAAAGACTAGTGAGACAGCTCAGCAGGCTAAGCACCTGCTTTGGCAAGGGTAGGTGCCAGGGTTCAATTCCTGGTCCTGGGTGCTGCTCTAGCCCTGACCCCGGGCCACAGTGAGCCAGCCACTGAGTCCAGGCATGGCGGCGCACATCTGTAACCCTAGCATAGGGGAAGCTGCAAACAGGAGGATCACTGCGAGTCTGAGCTGCCCAGTGAGACCCTGTGCAAATACATAAATGGAAAAAAAGGGCATATTATCATTAGTGTGGATAAAAAGAATAGGTATATGTATTTAGACACACTATGCATGTGTATATGAATATAATATCTATAGGAATAGATAAAAATTAATAATGCTTATTTCTGGGCAAAGGAAAGGTTGGCAAAGAGACCCACTTTCTTTTAAATTTTCTCAAGTGCTGTGTGCAGGGGTTACATACTGAATGCACCAACCCGCGGACTCTGCCGTAAGTCTGGTGATGCACAGCAGCCGCGGTCTGCTCCCCGGCAGTGGAGTGGCAGGCTCAGGCACACATCAGGGTGGCCGGCACTACCAGCTAAGGCCTCTCCTCAGTGACAGTGGCTCTCGGGGAAGCCCTGAGAGTGGCATTTGAGTCTACTCTCATCTTACTGCTTTACAATCTGTAACCCCACCAGGTACAGAGATGTACACCTGTAACCACAGCACTCAGGAAGTTGAGGCAGGAGAACCATTATGAGTTGGATGCCAACCTGGTTTCATAGTGAGTTCCAGACCAGCCTGGGCTACATAGCAAGAACTTGTCTCAAAGCTCAAAACAGGAGTTCAACCTCTGGTACCAAAACAAAAATCAAAACAAGCAAATAAATAAGATGTGCAACCCAAGCACGCTGCTGATGTTCTTCCTACCAAGCTGTAACTGGCCTACAATTTAGCGCCTCATGCACTGACTCAGTGAACTGTTCAAAAGAAGTATGATGCCACCTCTGGGTGTTAGAAACTACCCTCTTCCTCCTCTTCCTCCTCTTCTTCCTCCTCCTTCTCCTCTTCTTCCTCCTCCTCCTTCTCCTCTTCTTCCTCCCCCTCCTTCTCTTCCTTCTCCCCCTCCTGTTTGTTCTCCTCCCTCTCCCCCCCCCGTTCTCCCCCACCTCCTCTTCCTCCTCCCCATCTCCATCCCCCCACTTCCTCAGCACGGACATCCAGCCCTCTGCATCTCACTGGTTACAGAACTGCTGGCTCGGGAGCCATTAGGAATTGAGCAATTCTGTAGGTCAGTTAGGTGGAGTGTGACCAAGAAGGTAACACAGGTTTGCTTCCAGAGGGCCTGGTGTTGATTTTGATTCCTTGCCTCATGAATACGCAAAGCTTGCAGTTTTTGCCTCCTGGGCCTCAGATTTCTCATGGGCTCACCTGATGGAGACACGGTGAGGTGGCTCTGGGCAGGGCTTGTGTTAACCACATGGCTTTTCAGGCTTGCTTGTGAGTTTGACCAAAGCTCGGAGCAACAGATTCGTAGTAAGTGAACCTCTGTGAGTCACTGGCCCCTCTGAGGCCTGCAATGACGGGTGAAGCCAGGAGGCCTCAGAGTACCAGACAAGGCCACAGCAAGGGTCACCTGGCTCCAGCCTCAGTTAGCTAGATGAAGACTGCAGCAGCAGGCAGCTCACTCCTGGGTCGGAGGCCTTCCTGGAGGTAGTATGGTTCTCCTAAATGAACATAACATGTTATGTGGAGAGGCCCTTGAAGGGACTCCCAGGGTCCTGCCCCGGTGCTGCATCTTCTTCAGTATCTCCCTCCTTTGCTTGATAATAAATACGGGCCACCCAGAGAAGTTCTTTGTCTTCATCCAGAGAGTCACAGATTCTACGAGAGGATTTGGATCCTCCTGGAGCCCTGAAACCATTTTCATTTATCTCATTTATTTAAGCCTTCACGGCCCACTCATTTGGGCAACTGCAGGCCAGGTCAGTCTGCAGTAACCAGGAGATAATATCATCGTGGCACTCACCCTCTGCCATCTTGGGGCCTGCACGGTACCACTCACACTCAGGGCACAGGCCCCGAAGGAGGAGGAGGGGCTCTGCCGCCTTGATGATACCGGTCTGGCTCGTGTGCGCTCTTCTACTGGTCTGTGTTCGCAGCACAGAGTCTCAACACCCTGTGGAGCTGGTGCACGGACACATCCTACCTTCCTGCATCCCTTCCGCTGCTCTCTCCACTCCTACCTCCATCTCTCAATCCCCCTCCCACCTGAGAAAGATTCGTCTCCCTACTTTCTATTATCTACCTTTTATTTTGTTCTTTATAATTTCTCTTACATGAGAAACCTATGTGCAATTTAGGTTTGTGTGTCTGTCTTTTTTTACTTATGATCTCAAGGGGCATCCAGTTTCTTATAAATAACTGAAGTTTATCCTCTTCATGGCAGAGTAGTACTCCAGTGTGTGTAAATACCACATTTCTTTGCCCACCACCTATTGATGGACATACAGGCTGCTTCCAAAGTGTAGATATTATGAATTATGCTGCTACAAACATGGGATCACTGTAACATGGTGTCTTTCATGTTTGTTTGTTTTTTTAATGTATTGGGTTGTTACAGGGTCTCACCATGCAGTTTAGACTCATAGTTATCCTGTTTTCAGCCTCCCCAGCACTGGGATCTTCGGCATACACCACTACACCTGGACTCTGTGGCCTGCTCAGCCTGCGCTGGGGGCGGGGCTGGCTCAGCATGTGGTGCCGGGGATCAAGTTCCCCGCCCTTGCTTACACTGAGCTATCTCGCCAGCCTCTCTTGTGTGCCTTAGTGTTTCCAATGCCTGTCTTGGGAAATGCTCAGGAAATCTTCACTGAACTCAACAACCTTTGTCTCTACTCCAGCTCCTTATGGGGCTGACTGCACGTTCAGCTGAGACATTTCTAAACATGCAGGTAGGAAATGTGGTAGACTGTCCAATTGAAATGTGTTCATAATGAGCCAGAGTCTGTCGTACATCATAGTTCCCACTGAGCTAAATGTGCAGTTCTTTGCATTTGGAAGGACTGTACGAACAGTTCCACAAGCAATTCCCATTGTTACAACCTTGCTGGAAGTTTCTTAGCTTGGGCAGACAAACACAAGCCCAGAGGGTGACATATCATTCCTTGGTGGCTGCAGAAACAGCTCCACTCCTGCTTCACTCTAATCCTTACCAAACCCTCCTTCATCTCACAGAACAGGATGGAAAGCCCTGCCCCTGCCCCTGCCAGAGCCCCATCTGTCACAACAATTTTTCCAGCCAATTAGTGTGGGCAGCCATAGAGAAAATAGGACTTTGTTCACTTGTGGCTGGGTGGCACGTGGCTTGGTTAGCCTACATGATGGGATAGTGGGCTTCACAAAAACCATGTGACCAGCTGAGTCACTGCCACACTGCTGAAAACAAGATCAATGCTTAGGGCACTACAGGTCCTACTGAAAGTTAGTTGCATGAGCAAATAAAGACACAAGACTAAACTCCTTTTAAAGGAACCTATCAAGCCAAACCTACACCAGCATTTAATTTTAATCCCAAGAGATAGATGAATCTTAAAACTCTTTGGGTTGGGGGCGCTGGCTACTAACTCTACAGTTAGCACTTCATTTCTATGTTGCTCTCTTGAGTAGGGTAAGCTGGCATTATTACCCTTATTTATACCTAAGGAAACTTACCAGCACACAGGAAGCTATAGTCACTGCCTTGTGCAATGGGAGGGACTGAATCTGGGTGTTGTACACACGTGAAGCAAGTACTCTACACCTCTGGGCTACACCCCATCTCTTGTTTATTGTTAAAAATATATGCACAAATGGACTCTCATATACCACAAACCCGCTAAGTACCTTCTCCATTGTTGGCCACCTCGGGGTCTCCATCCACTGTTCTGTCTGTTCACAGGCAGACAAACCTGAGTTTGTGTCCTATTTACCTCTACGCAACTTTGGACAAATGCAAGTGAAGTGTTAACCTCTGAGCTTTCGCTTCTCCATCTACCAGGTTAGCCAAAAAAAACTTACCATCTGAGCAGCTCTCCTTTAAAGAAGAGCGATTGTTTCCATTTTCTTTGAGCCTGACCCTAGTTCCTCGTATTGATATGTAGAGTTGGCTAGGGACTTCTGTTTATCCTTTCAATTGGCCTTAAGCAATGTATATTGTTCTAGCTGAGGTGCTGGTGACAATCTTTGAAGATGGCATGTGTGTTTCCCTGGTAACCTACATCTGCTGCTCCTTAATGTGAGACAGGTTGAGACAGGATGAAGAGCCAATGCTCCATGCTGCCAGCTGGGATCGAGCCTTGAGATAGAGGCTATGACTTCCTGGGGCTTGAAGGGTTACATCAGAGCTGAAGCACAAGGACCCTGAAACATTAGATACTATCTCAGTAGTATAATGCAGATTACTTTCTCTGCATATGGCAGAGGAGAATGTAGGCCACCTACCTAGGTCAGCTCACAGTAGTCACCTATTTCCCACAAGTCTCAGTCATTCCTCCTCAAGCCACTCCTCTTCCACTGAATAAAACGCAGACGAGACCCTGGGTCAGCCTCTTTGTTCTGGAAAGCCATCTTCATGGCTGGACTTAGGGCCCCTTGGCTCCCCGATAATTATAAATATGTTTTAGTGTCTTTACTTTCACCAAGGGTTGCACTGAGAGTGGTAGACTGGAATTAACTTGGTGGGATTCCAATAATATATCTTCAGGATTACAAATACTGACTTCTTGGACTGAGAGGAGAACCTGGAGTGGATTCCTACACCTTAAAAGGTTACTTTAAGGATGAAATGACATCAGACTAGTGAAATGTTTAAGACAAGCTAGACACACTGTTGGCAGCCACCGAACAACGGCTTTCATCATCAGGATAATGGGATGACAGACAGGAAAGGTAACCTGGGACCTAGCCTGAGCTGAGAGTTACACAACCTGTCTTGCCATAACATGTAGCGCTTCAACTTGGTTCCCAGCTGAAAGTATTTACAATTAGAGTTCAGGCTACAGAAAACAAAGATCTAGCACTGTACTGAGATCTTCACATTTTAAGCAGCACATGTAACAGCACACACGTCCACATTTACTGTGTACGCACGCTGGGGGAAACGTGGCCTCCCACACAGTAGACTAAACTCTATGAAGAATAACTAAACTAATGAAACTGAACCAGGAAATATGACAGCCTGGTAGACTCGGTGCCACCACAAGTGGACACTGCAAGTGACTGAATAAGACTCATTCTGATATTGCTCTGGAGGCACCACAGGGAGAAGTTCATCCTCCCTGTAGTGCTGCCAAAATTTGATCAGTGTTCTTTGGGTCTAGAAGTTAGTTGTGACTCGGCTAAAGTTTAAATGTGTGTGTTAATCCAAAATTCAGGTAGTACTTTAGTCTTCAACACAAAAGTATTAAAATGGGGTCCTTGGGAAAATGGTTGAATAGGGGCTCAATTCTATCAGCACACAGGATGTGTGAATGAGATTAGTAAAAAAAAAATAAATAAAAAAGGAAGGAAGGGAGGGAGGGAAAAAAAGAAAGGAAAGGAAAGGAAGGGAAAGGAAAGGAAAGGAAAGGAAAAGAGGCCCCAGAAGGTGGCCTGGCCCTGTTGGCCCTGGTGCCCCTTTGGTATGCAGTGTTTGTCTCTTTTTTCATGTCTGGGTCCACAAGAAGGAATGGTTACTGCAGAATGGGCCTTCAGCAGGTACCAGATCTGTTGGTACTTGATCTCTGACCTTCCACCCTCTGAAACTATGAAAGATAAATTTCTGTTACTTATAAATTACCCGGGCTGCAGCGTCCGTTACAGCAGCACACATGCACCACGACAACCAAGAGCCACAACACCACAGGTGCTGGAAATCCTTCAATACATTTCACAGCTCACAGCAGGCTTTATGTTTTCTTGCCATCTTTTCTTTTTTACTGGAAGACTCTAATACAATAAAGGTTTTTCAGTATTAATCCCATCATGCACACAGATTTTTTAAATTTAATTTATTTATTTATTTATTTATTTTTTGTCTTTTTGAGACAGGGTCCCGCTATGCAGTTCAGGCTGGCTTTAAGCTCACTTCGTAGCTCAGGCTGGTCTCGAACTCAGAATTTTTAAATGTATATTTTTTATGTATTTGCTGCAGGGTCTCGATAGGCAGCTCAGACTCCTAGTGATCATTTTTTTTTTAAGCCTCCCTAGTGCTGGGATTACAGGCGTCTGCCACCACATCCAGTGTCAATGACCAGCTCAGTGCATCCAGGGTGGGGCTGGCACAGCATGTGGCGCTGGGGATTGAGTCCCAACCCCTGCACTTGCCTAACCAGGCGCTTAGTCCACTGCACTATCTCACCAGCCCATGAGCACAGGTTCTGGAGTCAGACTGATTTGAAATCCAGATTATAGCACCTGGTCCTGGGTCGCTTATAAATGTATGAAGTTGAATGAACTACTTAATCTCTTTGTACTTGAATCTTCTCTCAAACAGGGAATAACATGAGCACATGTGCCATAAGCTTCGAATGAGATAACTGATGTGAAAGTTTTAGAAAGACACTCAGCACATGGCAGTTCAGCCCTGCACACCACCCCACTGTTGGGTCTATGCACAAAACATGCTTCCCTGGCATTTCTGCTCGATTTAATCATATAAATCCCCTTCCTCAATGCTCAGCCTCTGTCCACCAGTGTGATGGCAACTTGAAAACTGAGTGCCTTGTAAACCTGACTCCCAGGGACCTGACAGCAACCCCAGCACAGAGCAACTGCTCCAAAAACATTAAATAAGAGAACAAAATGATGATGGCCATATTTTAAAGCACTTTGAAAAAGTATGATATCGACTGCATTGTATTTCATTGGGTTGAGAAAGAAAAAGAAGGGAGTCTCAGCCTAGGTTGTTTTTCTTTTCCCCACTAGGATAAAATGAGAATAAACAATAGCAGACATTGAAAAGCACATTGAAATTACATTGTGTCAATTTCCCATCATCATAACAGAAAGCCCATTTTGGAGCCAAGCCTGGTCCCCCATCTATCCATCCTCCTTATTCTTTTAAGAAAGAAACCATTCTCTTGCATAAATTTTCCCTTACCAGTTTGTTAGTTAGTTCTCATATAAAATCACACAAAGAAAAGGCAAAGCATAGCTCATAAATTGGGCAACACTCAGAACCAGAGGAGATCTGAAGAGTTCTGTGCTACAACTGGCAGAGAGGAAATATTTATTGACAGCAATGGAAATGGCTTGGTTGGTTTACAGCCTTGAAGTTGCCTTATGAGGGCTGGCGTGATTGGCTGGCAGCACTCGGTCAGCCGAAGCTTACCCAATGTAATTGGCTGATGCAATGGGCTGAGTCAGTTGTTACAAGATATACTCCTAAATTCCACTTTGAAGCCTGTTTACTTGCTAAATCAGGTTGCAGTTCATTAAGTACAGAGAATCAGAGTATGAAGGCAGCCGTAGGCTTAACTTAGCTTAATTTAACATTTATTTACACTTTATTTAAATCAGGATTCAAAGAAGGTCTACGTGCAGCGATCGGCTGAAAATTCCTTTTATTCTCTTGCTCCACAAGTTCTCCTATCTCATTATTTTATTGCAGTCGATTTGTCACATTTAAAATTTTATGTATTTATTAATTTAAGACTGACCATGTGTATCTGTTCAACTAGCCAAATAGAAGGAAACATTAATGGCTGAGAGTACAGCTCTGAATTCCTTGGCCGCTCAAAACTAGAAAAGCGAGCAATGGTCGGAGAGCTTGCAGTCATTGGCTGGGATCTCCCGGCCCCAGACCACCTGGACAAGTCCAACCTGTTTAAGCACTGATCTTACAAAACTTGTGATTTACTAGCAGCGCAAGAGCACAGGTGGTGCACGGAAATGTCCTCAGAACCTCACCTGTGTGTAGGTTAGTTTATGTGAAATGTGCCCGGTCCAGCTCTAAGCTGGAGATCTGTATCTGCTTCCCGAGAGGAGTAATCCCCACAGCGTGTATGCTGTGATTACGTGTCTACACACTCTAAACATTTTCACTACAAACGCAATTCGTGCTAACGGTAGATAATTTAGGAAACACAGTTAAATAATGATAAAATGAAATTCGCAGCCTCACCACACAACCCCCCCATACTGATAAGGAACCATCTGGGTCTAAACCAGAGAAGCTCTTAAGTCACACTGGCCTGAACATCAAGGAAAGCCACATATTTGAAAGGCTCAGGCTCCATTTTGGTTTCAGGCGAGGTTCAATCTGGCACATGGGTGACGTCAAAAACAACCTGATTTTCTCCATTCCTCTACCGTGACTGTGTTCATGTCAGCTCATCCTGAAATTCAGCCATAACTAAGGCTGCCTGATAGCTGCTCTACCTACAGGTCCTTGGGTCACAGATTTCTTGTTGGTGTCAAGCAAGAAAAGGAAACACAGTCTTTCAGTCTTCCTGATAACCATCTCTAAATGCTCTAATAGACCCCACTGCAGTCATGTGAACATTTGGACCACAGCAACACACAAGACATAACCTGTAATTTAGCTTGGCCTAACACACATGCTCTCCCTCCTAATTAAGGGACAGCCAGCTTCTGCAGAAACACACAGATCCCCACAGAGAATGGGAGGTGGGGCTGTCAGGAAGACAGAAGGGAGAAATCATGTTCAAGAGATAACAACTAATGACAGCCCGCTGCTGTCACTGTACTTGTTTTGCTGTGGCAATGGGTTGTGGCGGCACATGTCTATAATCCCAGCACTTAAGAGGCTGAGGCAGGCAGATCACCAGCCCATCTTGGGCTACATAATGAGTTCAAGGCCAGCTGACTATACAGTGAGACCCAGTCTCAAAAACCGAAAGGTAAATAACATGCTGCTGCTGATGCTGTAGTTAATTTCCAACTTTTCGAAATTTGAGGAGAGATTTCCAACTCCCAAAGCACAGGTAGGTACTGAAAACCTACCTATGAATCACTGAGTCAAACGTAAAAGGGAGAAAACCCAATGGATCTTCCCAAACTACAAGACCAACTAATGCCACTTGCATTAAAAATAAAGGAGTCCTTGTTTTTTCTTCCTCTCTGGATCTCATGGTTAGGTGAGCAAATAGCACTTAGCTGTTTAAATATTTGTCTCAGTTTCCTAGTAACAGAGATCAAAGAATGATGCCACAAAAAACATCCAACTCACAAAAGCAGAAATGAAAGTGGAATGGTGAGCAGGGGCTGAGGATGGAGTGGGTAGAGAAGAGACGCTGACCAGAAAAGTTTCATTTAAGCAGAAAGAATAAACCAGAGTGACCCACCACAGCAAAACGGTGCCAGAGCCTATACTCACAGTGCATCTGTCAAAGCTTCCGAAAGATTTAAAATACACTCACTACGAAAAAGATATGTGAGATGATACATATGTTTATTAGCTTGATTTAATCCTTCCACAAGATTACTGTGCATTTCTGCTGCTCTGAAAGAAGCAGTTAATGCTTTAATTGGTTTTGTCCCTTTTTACCCAACTGTTCATACTTTTTCTCTTCATATTTTTTTTGTGTCTTGTTTTCTTCCCTCCCTCCCTCCCTCTCTTCCTTCCTTCCTTCCTCCCTTCCTTCCTTCATCTCATTTCCTTCCCTTTGAACGGTTTCTTTCCCTTTCACAGTATCTAAGTACTTTTCAGATTTTAGTTCCTCTTTCAATTCTTACCCTAGGAAGACAATGTAATGCTTACCCACCTAGGTCTGATTTCTTTCACTTATGAGTACAGTCTCTAGTTGCATCCACTTACCTACATTACATACCCATTACAATTTACCTATATTACAGCCATTTACCTGTATTACAACAAATACTGTGAAATTCATATTATTTTGTTAAGTGAAATTCTGTATCACTTGTAAATTTTTAATTCTAATTTTTACTTTCTTTAAAAAAATTAAAAATTAAAAAAAAAAAGAAGAAAATCATTCCACAAGGTAGCCATATAGTAAAAATATCTCTTCACAGACTGGCCTAATGGCACAGGCCAATAATTCCACTGCTCTGGGAGGCTGAGACAGGAGTCTGCTTTGCTGTAACATCCACTCAGGGACATTACAAAACTCTCTTCCACAAGTTGCTTTTCAGTATCTTCCAAGGGCTCACATCCCTCCCAGATCTCCAGCTTTCTCTAGTCTCAGCACTCCCAGTTCTTTGTGGCTCAGCAGACACCATTTCTGTCCCTCACCACCCTGCTCATCCTCCCTGATGCATTTTGAGGCCACAGCCCCAGCCTAGGGAAGCGTGCTGACCGCTCAGTGTGCATGCAGTTGACTTCAATCGGCTGTGTTCAACACACGGTGCTGGTCTCTGTCGGTCAGTCTTGTTTCTAACCCATACCTAAACCAGGGAGAATGTGCGTTAGAACTCGTCCTCACCCCTTGCTCTACTTCCTGGAAACTTGGCCTATCTTGCACTGTACCCTTGTCTCACTCAGCAGAGAGTGATGCTTGGGTGCTGGCGCAGGTCTTGTCACTGCCACCCTTGGGCTCAGTCCAAAGGCCTGGAGCGGGGCCTCTTGCTCAGGTCCTTCCCAGAATGCAGTGCTCCAGATGCACCTGGGTGAGCTCAGAGCCCAGCGGGCTTCTCTGCAAGCAGATGGCTAAGGTAGACTGCACCCCTGGGGGGGGGGGGGGCTCACCTCAGGCTCGAAGCTGATTCGGTCTCCACTGGCTGTAGCTCCCTTGCTGCCCCACTGAGATGACACCTGAGGAGCTAGGCCATCAGCCAGCAATGACCAGTACGGAGTATGAGCAAGAGAAAGGCTCTCCACACACTGCACAGAAGGGTCAACCCAGAGAGCTTCAACCACTCCCCAGGCCTGGGGCCAACTCCAGGGATTAGAGTGCCACCGACCTGAGTGGCCTTTAAAGACAAAATGAGTGTTTTTCAAACAAATTTTCAAAGTCATTCTAATATGAGCCAGGATTCAGAGCCACTGTAGAGGGAAAATGCCTGCTAGAAGGGTGCAGGGGCGAGGCAGTCTGCTGGGCTGCAAAGATTACGACCTCAAGGCCACGCCCTTCCTTCTGGAGCCCTGGGCGAGGCTCCTTGAGTTCTGGGGTGGGGGCGCAGAATCCAGCCTCGCCCTACTCCTATCAGCCCTGGCACTCCATGGATATTATAGCCTGTCTGCCTCAAAATCCAGCCACCAGGTCAGTCCTCAGATACAGTTCTCTCTGTCCACCCACCTTCCACTTTCTGCCTGTTCAGACCTCCTCAGTTCTGTTTTCCGGGTGTGTGTGTGTGTGTGTGTGTGTGTGTTTATGCTTGCGTGTTTTAGTATCTCTAACATTTATCACACTGTGAAATTGTGTGACCACTCAAGACAGTTTAACTCTGCAAGGATCTCTCAGGTTGCCTATTCATTAACCGTTTAAAACTTAGCTAGCTCTGGCAATATACGTGTGCAA